>JABUOV010000051.1:115000-179197 GCA_025617405.1 Perca schrenkii
ACCCAACTGTCCCGTTCTTCTTTACCTAAACCCAACTGTCCCGTTCTTCTTTATCTAAACCCAACCGTCCCTGTTCTTCTTTACTAAACCCAACTGTCCCTGTTCTTCTTTACTAAACCCAACTGTCCCGTTCTTCTTTACTAAACCCAACTGTCCCGTTCTTCTTTATCTAAACCCAACTGTCCCGTTCTTCTTTATCTAAACCCAACTGTCCCGTTCTTCTTTATCTAAACCCAACTGTCCCGTTCTTCTTTACTAAACCCAACTGTCCCGTTCTTCTTTACTAAACCCAACCGTCCTGTTCTTCTTTATTTAAAACCAACTGTCCCGTTCTTCTTTATCTAAACCCAACCATCCTGTTCTTCTTTACTAAACCCAACTGTCCCGTTCTTCTTTATCTAAACCCAACCGTCCTGTTCTTCTTTACTAAACCCAACCGTCCTGTTCTTCTTTACTAAACCCAACTGTCCCGTTCTTCTTTATCTAAACCCAACTGTCCCGTTCTTCTTTATCTAAACCCAACCGTCCTGTTCTTCTTTACTAAACCCAACCGTCCTGTTCTTCTTTATCTAAACCCAACCGTCCTGTTCTTCTTTACTAAACCCAACCGTCCTGTTCTTCTTTATCTAAACCCAACTGTCCCGTTCTTCTTTATCGAAACCCAACCGTCCTGTTCTTCTTTACTAAACCCAACCGTCCTGTTCTTCTTTACTAAACCCAACTGTCCCGTTCTTCTTTATCTAAACCCAACTGTCCCGTTCTTCTTTATCTAAACCCAACCGTCCTGTTCTTCTTTACTAAACCCAACCGTCCTGTTCTTCTTTACTAAACCCAACTGTCCCGTTCTTCTTTACTAAACCCAACCGTCCTGTTCTTCTTTATCTAAACCCAACTGTCCCGTTCTTCTTTATCTAAACCCAACTGTCCCGTTCTTCTTTATCTAAACCCAACTGTCCCGTTCTTCTTTACTAAACCCAACTGTCCCGTTCTTCTTTACTAAACCCAACCGTCCTGTTCTTCTTTATTTAAACCCAACTGTCCCGTTCTTCTTTATCTAAACCCAACCATCCTGTTCTTCTTTACTAAACCCAACCATCCTGTTCTTCTTTATCTAAACCCAACCGTCCTGTTCTTCTTTACTAAACCCAACCGTCCTGTTCTTCTTTACTAAACCCAACTGTCCCGTTCTTCTTTATCTAAACCCAACTGTCCCGTTCTTCTTTATCTAAACCCAACCGTCCTGTTCTTCTTTACTAAACCCAACCGTCCTGTTCTTCTTTACTAAACCCAACTGTCCCGTTCTTCTTTATCTAAACCCAACTGTCCCGTTCTTCTTTATCTAAACCCAACCGTCCTGTTCTTCTTTACTAAACCCAACCGTCCTGTTCTTCTTTACTAAACCCAACTGTCCCGTTCTTCTTTACTAAACCCAACCGTCCTGTTCTTCTTTACTAAACCCAACTGTCCCGTTCTTCTTTACCTAAACCCAACTGTCCCGTTCTTCTTTACTAAACCCAACTGTCACGTTCTTCTTTATCTAAACCCAATTGTCCCGTTCTTCTTTACCTAAACCCAACTGTCCCGTTCTTCTTTATCTAAACCCAACTGTCCCGTTCTTCTTTACCTAAACCCAACTGTCCCGTTCTTCTTTACCTAAACCCAACTGTCCCGTTCTTCTTTACTAAACCCAACTGTCCCGTTCTTCTTTATCTAAACCCAACTGTCCCGTTGTTCTTTACCTAAACCCAACTGTCCCGTTCTTCTTTACTAAACCCAACTGTCCCGTTCTTCTTTACCTAAACCCAACTGTCCCGTTCTTCTTTACCTAAACCCAACTGTCCCGTTCTTCTTTACCTAAACCCAACTGTCCCATTCTTTTTTACCTAAACCCAACTGTCTCGTTCTTCTTTATCTAAACCCAACTGTCCTGTTCTTCTTTACCTTAACCCAACCCCATTCTTCTTTACCTAAACCCAACTGTCCCGTTCTTCTTTACCTAAACCCAACTGTCCTGTTCTTCTTTATCTAAACCCAACTGTCCCGTTCTTCTTTACCTTAACCCAACTGTCCTGTTCTTCTTTACCTAAACCCAACTGTCCCGTTCTTCTTTACCTAAACCCAACTGTCCCGTTCTTCTTTATCTAAACCCAACTGTCCCGTTCTTCTTTACCTAAACCCAACCCCGTTCTTCTTTACCTAAACCCAACTGTCCCGTTCTTCTTTACCTAAACCCAACTGTCCCGTTCTTCTTTACCTAAACCCAACTGTCCCGTTCTTCTTTACCTAAACCCAACTGCCCCATTCTTCTTTACCTAAACCCAACTGTCCCGTTCTTCTTTACCTAAGCCCAACCAACCCGTTCTTCTTTATCTTAACCCAACTGTCCCGTTCTTCTTTACCTAAACCCAACTGTCCCGTTCTTCTTTACCTAAGCCCAACCAACCCGTTCTTCTTTATCTAAACCCAACTGTCCCGTTCTTCTTTACCTAAACCCAACTGTCCCGTTCTTCTTTACCTTAATCCAACTGTCCCGTTCTTCTTTATCTAAACCCAACTGTCCCGTTCTTCTTTACCTTAACCCAACTGTCCCGTTCTTCTTTACCTTAACCCAACTGTCCCGTTCTTCTTTATCTAAACCCAACTGTCTCGTTCTTCTTTACCTTAACCCAACTGTCCCGTTCTTCTTTACCTTAACCCAACTGTCCCATTCTTCTTTGATGGCCACTGTGACGCCTCTGATGGCCACTGTGACGCCTCTGATGGCCACTGATGCCTCTGATGGCCACTGTGACGCCTCTGATGGCCACTGATGCCTCTGATGGCCACTGTGATGCCTCTGATGGCCACTGACACCTCTGATGGCCAATGTGACGCCTCTGATGGCCACTGTGACGCCTCTGATTGCCACTGTGACGCCTCTGATTGCCACTGTGATGCCTCTGATGGCCACTGACACCTCTGATGGCCACTGACACCTCTGATGGCCACTGTGACGCCTCTGATGGCCACTGTGACGCCTCTGATGGCCACTGTGACGCCTCTGATGGCCACTGATGCCTCTGTTGGCCACTGTGACACCTCTGATGGCCATTGATGCCTCTGATGGCCACTGTGATGCCTCTGATGGCCATTGATGCCTCTGATGGCCACTGTGATGCCTCTGATGGCCATTGATGCCTCTGATGGCCATTGATGCCTCTGATGGCCACTGACACCTCTGATGGCCACTGACACCTCTGATGGCCACTGTGACGCCTCTGATGGCCACTGACGCCACTGATGGCCACTGTGACACCTCTGATGGCACTGTGACACCTCTGATGGCCACTGACGCCGTGGTTTCTGGTTTTAACTCTGGACAGATTTCACATGTGAAATATTTAATTGAAGGTAATAGTTTTTATTTTTCTGTTCCCTCCCTTTAGTCTCTATCAGGCAGGCTTCAGAGGACTACATGCCGTAAGTTCTGTCTCCTAAAACTCTTTATGGGTGAAAGATAGGGCTGGTATAAAGTGTATAAAGTGTGTGTGTGTGTGTGTGTGTATCTGTTTGTGTATTTGTGTGTGTGTATACGTGTGTGTGTGTGTGACTGTGTATGTGTGTGTGTTACTGTGCGTGTGTACGTGTGTGTGTGACTGTGTGTGTGTTTGTCTGTGTGTGTGCGTGTGTGTGTGTGTGTCTGTGTTTGTCTGTGTGTGACTGTGTGTGTGTGTATCTGTCTGTGTACACATGTGTGTGTGTGTGTGTGTGTCTGTCTGTGTGTGTATCTGTGTGTGTGTGTCTGTCTGTGTGTGTGCATCTGTGTGTGTGTCTGTGTGTGACTGTGTGTGTGTATCTGTCTGCAGAGATGCTCACAAGTCTCTAAGCTAGAGTCCAAGTCAAGTCTCAAGTCTCTGAGCTAGAGTCCAAGTCAAGTCTCAAGTCTCTGAGCTAGAGTCCAAGTCAAGTCTCAAGTCTCTGAGCTAGAGTCCAAGTCAAGTCTCTTGTGGTTATAATATGTGTTGCATCACGTACAGCGACCCATCCAGGCTGCTTAGAACACTGCATAGCTATATATAAGAAATTCAAAGCATGCAATATGTTATTATGACTCCTTGATCTATCAGCATACAGTATCAGCTTTGATTTTGGTATGTAATCAGTGTAAACAGACTATTGCAACATGATAAAAACCAAGAATGCTTTACTTTTAAGTTAATATCTGTACTTTAAGTAACATACAGTACAGTACAGACCAAAAATTGAGGCTCTGAAGAAAAAGGACTCCCTTGTCTGTTGATGAATTATAATGAAATGCTTTGGCTCGTATTGTGCTGGCTCTGTGGGGCCAAAAGACCAAATATAGAAAATATTATAAGTCACAACACTAAAATTGACATACTCCTATTTAGTTCAAAACTGCAAAACATCACAGTGTAGCTAAATGCAAAACACTATTGCAACCAAATGAAATTTTTAACACGCTACAGTGCCCTTCCTTACGATAGAGAATCCTCAATTATTTGTTATTTACTTAGTGGAAGATCCATGTAATGTGCACTGCCTATGCAACTAATCATACCTTATAAACTACTGTAAGTCAACACATCCCAGACTCTCAAACCAGTGTAACGTTATAACTAAATTAAACTGTAACGTTATATGATCAACAATAATCCTGTAACCTGTTTGCAGACAACATTAATAATTAACGTGATGGCAGCCAGCGGCACCTAAATGATTAACGTAACGTTAATCGACCACAGAGCCGGCCCGAGGCATAAGCGAACTAAGCGGCTGCTTGGGGCCCCCTGGCCACTAGGGGGCCCCCAAACGAGTGTTGTTTTTCCCTCTTAACATTCGCCAACGGTCCCATCTGGGCTCCCGTAGTTCCGAATGGGCCCAGCCCATAGACATATGGCCCAGCCCTCCCCCCGCGCGTTTGCCATAGTGATACGCAAACAACATGGCAGCGACCATTGACATATAGGGCAGCGACCATAGGCAGCGACAGTGGCTAACATTAGTTATTTTCTTAACTACTCGTTTCATTACTTACTTAACCTCAATATCCGCCAAACCTATTTCCGGAGTAGGCCTACTGAACTACCGCCTACCTAACGGAGCACCATGGAGCACCGGACCCGGTGTTTAAGAACTCTGATGCGGCTCAACACACCTACTAGCTAAAAGCCGCTGATACGAACGAGCTGTGACGGAGGTCTGTAGCGGCTTACAAGAACTAGCGATCGCCACTCTGTAGCACGGAGCTCCTCTTCGACGTTTGTTTTTACCGCTAGTTACTACAAAGGAGCTTGCTACAGGTATGCTACACTCATGAGACCATGTCATGTTAATGTACGTTACTTAGCAACAGGTGAAAACAGGAGCAAGGTTGCGCGTCTAAAGTTAAAATGAATTGAACTTTTACTGAGGAACGAGAAGTGAATTACCTGTATGTGTGAAAACAGCTTTATCTCACGCATCCGTTTGGTGGTTGTTGAATGTATAACATTATTATATAGGGGAGAGCCGGGACAGTTGAAACACTTTTTAATCTAACGTAATTTCCAAAGCGATCGTATCGCACTGGAAGCTCATATTTTGTCACTAGCAACCTACACCTGTCTTCTGTCAAATACAGTTGCATTTTCAGCTTTGAACAAAACCGTTTAGGAATTATTACAGCAGAAGTGGGGCGTGCGTAATGTTTCATGCGTCCCTCCTGCGGTACGCATGAAACAGCATAGGGGGACGGAGGAAACATACAGTTTAAGCCATATAAACTTCCCACAACTTCAATATTTTACTATATATCATGAATGGTACTCCCAAAAGGTGTTATTTTAGATAAATTGTTGCTGGGCTGTACGTCTTGGTGAATATCTGTTAACCACTAATTGCCGTCACCTTGAAGCGTGTATGAAGCGGTTTTTGAAATATCTTGCACTGTGGGTGATTCTGCCATTTTTATAGCTAGAACAGTACGTTTTCTCATTTAAATCACGTTTCTATTGTGGAAAATGTCGTTTCACAGGTTTGTTTAATATATAGCATAATATCATTTTTTCACTCTTTCACAGAGGGCGCCCCCCCAATACAATGATAGGGAAAACACTCAAACCAATATTTACATAAAATTGGCATGAATAATCATAATGGTATACATGCCCCGTGTGTGTGTGTGTGTGTGTGAGAGATCTTGTCATTTGTCATCTGCAGATTAATTTTAAGTGTGTGTGTGTGTGTGTGTGCATTAATCGATTTAAATCATGAATCAGATTAAAAAATCAGGGATTTTTTGAGGCCATATTGCCCAGCCCTACTTCCTACTAACACAGAGTATGTCAGTATTGTTTGGCCCTGAAGCCCAAGTAGTTGCGTGAAGTCACTACCTTAATAAATCAAAAAGCAAAAGGCTATGAATCTGAACAAATTTAGGTATTGCCCTTCTCTAGCTGACCATCCCCAAAATGCACCAGAATACAGGAAATAACATCTACCAAATTCACAATTTTCTGGGGGAGCACCCGCAGACCCCCCCTCGCCATTTCCATCCACTTTTGCACAAATAGAATAGGGGGGAGCGTCCTTATGCATCTGTGCCCCGGGGGGACAGTAGTTCATAAACCTCACTGTATTAATACATAACCTCACTGTATTCATTTATAATGTAACATTATGGCGTGACATTTGTGTCAATAATCGTCAAGCACAGGTGACTCCGCGTGGTGGGAGGGGGGGCCCCCCAATCAAATTCTGCTTAGGGCCCCCAAAAGGCTCGGGCCGGCACTGATCGACCACCACAAGTTTGGCAATTAAACACACGCTCATTTTATATTTGATAAGGAAGACAGTCGGAGTTAACCTCCCGTAACGTTAGGTCGTAGCTAAAGCAAGAAGTAAGCTAACGGTAGATGGTCAATGCTGAGCTAAACATGTTTACTCACCTATCAGGGTGCGTTTTCAGATGCCTGATAAAATGAGATGTGGTTGAGCCAAAATCTTTTATCGTGATACCGCATATTTTGCATTGAGTGCTTCTTTTGTTTGGGCCGTCTTGTTTAAAGTTTTTTAACGCAAAACTTAGGATGAATGGCACAGCAGCGGCCGGTGAATTTGACATGTGTGTTTGTTGTCCTCCAGCCAGCAGTACGTGTTACGTAGGCAGGTTATAGGTAACGGAGGGAGGGGTATAGCGAGCTCGTCAGACGTTTCCTAAAAATCAACATTGTTAACGAGTCCCGCAGCTCGAGTCCGAGTCGAGTCTGAAGTATTTCGAGGACGAGTCTCAAGTCGAGTCTGAAGTCACTGTGTGTGTGACTTAAGTCGCACTCGAGTCCGAGTCTCAAACTCGAGTCCCCATCTCTGGTGTGTGTGTGTACGTGTGTGTCTGTCTGTGTGTGACTGTGTGTGTGTGTCTGTGTATGTGTGTGTGTGTGACTGTGTGTGTGTGTGTGCTACTTGCTAAAGCTCAGTTTTATATGAAAAGATGACTGAATGTTTTCTCTTTTTCCAAACCAGATCAAACCAGTTCAGAGTCATCCATCCAAGTAAGTCTGAAGCACCTGAAAAGGTTTAAAGAAGTTGATTGTCCTCATAAGAAAGGGCTGTTAAACATTTAAAACTGTTACAGGAAGCAGCTCCTCCTCTAAAGTCTCTGCCAGTTTGTTCATATATTTCATTTTCATGCAAAAAGATAAAAAACACACTCAAAAAATGTTAACACGCTAAATCCCAACTCTTTTTTAAATGTTAAACAATAAACTATTGATTTCTTGTGCAATAATTGTAAGTATTTAAGAGGATTTAATATCAAAATCTAGGATTGTATTTAGAGATCAAATAGGGTAAGTGTTAGGTTAATGTTGTGGAGCAGAAAATAACATACTTCTTAACTTTCTATATTCAAAACCCATCAAAAACGGGCTGATTGGGAAAAAGAAACACAGCGTCTCGTAGTAAGAGTGATGCTGCAGATTATCTGAACATCGTTTTCATGCAGAATTTACTCTTGATTAGCCTATTTCTGACCAAGTAGTTACAGGAAAAGTCCACTTCTAAACAGTTCTACTGACTACTCTTCTATTTGCATTCCCTCTGGCCAAGTGGCAATAGGGACTGACCTTTTGTTATTATAACACAGCCATCTAACCACCACTATGTGGGAATTGGAAAAGGGAAAAGACCCTGCCCTGAAGTAGGAGCTGACAGAGTTACAGGAACTGTGGCCAGAGGAACTTAATAGTCCCTAAATTGGTCCAGTCAGAACAGGAGACAAAAAGGCTTCAAGGAACGTTATGCAAAAATCCCTCCAGTTGGAAAGCGGCTGTTATCTGAACATCCTAAAGCTGTTTTCATGCAGAATTTACTCTGTTTTCAGCAAATGGTTTCGTCTGATGCACAGTAAATGATCCCTTTGCGTATCTCAGGAGTGAAATAGTGTTATTAAGCTGGAATAAGAAGGTAACATGTAATTAGGTTATAATTTCTACTTTGTGCTGCAGGACAGCAGGTGCATAGTTGACAGGAAGACAATAATACATAAATACAGTTTAGGCTAACTAGTTTCTAATAAGAGAAAAATTAAGAATTAGAGAAATGAGTCATTTGTCGATATAAAAAACATACATGTTGCAGCAGTGTTATTTTAAATAAAGTTTAGACTAACTAGTTTCTAATAAGTGAATTCAGAGGATAGTTTACATTCAATTTCACTTGGAGGTCAAAAATGTGTCTGTGTCCATCCCCCAATGTGTAAAGTAATGCGTGCTTTTAGAATATCTTTAGTGATACTCTGCAGAGTGAACTCAGGAGCTTCTGTTTTAAATAAAGGTCATTATTATATCACCATCTTGGTCTCCTTAAATAATTTATTAACTTAAGTAAGTTGTAAATAGAGAAATCCACAACAATATCCCATACTGCAGACTTCGACTCTACGCTGATGCTGATGTTATTTACGTTTTTTTCTGATGATGATGATGATGATGGTGATGATGATGATGATGGTGATGATGATGATGATGATGATTATGGTGATGATGATGATGATGATGATGATGATGATGATGATGGGGATGATGATGAACTTTCTCTCTGTTGAGTTGCAGCTCACACGAACACCGACCTGAACTCCATCCACCCCTCCTCAAACCTGCTGTCACCTTTGTGAGTTAAGTTATTTAAACAACAAAACACAGCTGGTCTGTCTTGTGTAAAGTACTTGAATAAAGTACAAGTATCTTACCAGAAAATAACTTTAGTAGAAGTAAACGTCTTTAAGTATCTGATAATTACTGTACTTAAAGGTCCCATGGCATGAAAATGTCACTTTATGAGGTTTTTTAACATTAATATGCGTTTCCCCAGCCTGCCTATGGTCCCCCAGTGGCTAGAAATGGTGATAGGTGTAAACCGAGCCCTGGGTATCCTGCTCTGCCTTTGAGAAAATGAAAGCTCAGATGGACCAATCAGGAATCTTCTCCTTATGAGGTCATACGGAGCAAGGTTACCTCCCCTTCCCTGCTTTGCTCACCCAGAGAATTTGGCCCACCCATTAGAGAGAGACATCATGGCTTTCAAACAAGCTCATTATGGGACTGGCTCTAGTGGCTGAAATTCTGCACCAAGGCTGGATTTCGGGAAAGAGACTTCAGATACAGTATTAGGGGACCACTAAGGTCTATATAAAAGAGACTTCAGATACAGTATTAGGGGACCACTAAGGTCTATATAAAAGAGACTTCAGATACAGTATTAGGGGACCACTAAGGTCTATATAAAAGAGACTTCAGATACAGTATTAGGGGACCACTAAGGTCTATATAAAAGAGACTTCAGATACAGTATTAGAGGACCACTAAGGTCTATATAAAAGAGACTTCAGATACAGTATTAGGGGACCACTAAGGTCTATATAAAAGAGACTTCAGATACAGTATCAGGGGACCACTAAGGTCTATATAAAAGAGACATCAGATACAGTATTAGAGGACCACTAAGGTCTATATAAAAGAGACTTCAGATACAGTATTAGGGGACCACTAAGGTCTATATAAAAGAGACTTCAGATACAGTATTAGGGGACCACTAAGGTCTATATAAAAGAGACTTCAGATACAGTATTAGGGGACCACTAAGGTCTATATAAAAGAGACTTCAGATACAGTATTAGAGGACCACTAAGGTCTATATAAAAGAGACTTCAGATACAGTATCAGGGGACCACTAAGGTCTATATAAAAGAGACATCAGATACAGTATTAGAGGACCACTAAGGTCTATATAAAAGAGACTTCAGATACAGTATTAGGGGACCCCTAAGGTCTATATAAAAGAGACTTCAGATACAGTATTAGGGACCACTAAGGTCTATATAAAAGAGACTTCAGATACAGTATTAGTGGACCACTAAGGTCTATATAAAAGAATCCAAAGAGCAGCATGTCATGGGACCTTTAAGTGTCAAAAGTAGTTTTCTGATATTAAATGTACTTAATTATAAAAGTAAAAACAAACTTTGTTTATGACTTATGAACTTTCTTGTGGCTTCTTTATAGTGAAGCATAATATTCAGGGTTACCACACACTTCTTAAACATCAAACTCAAAGTCTGCATTACTCTTTTTGTTCTCCCACTCAGCTCGTCTTCTGCTCATCCGGGAACTCAGCGGAGATTCCCATCCATCACCCCGACAGAAACTGGTGACTTTCTGCTTTTCTTTCCTCTTTCAGACGACAATGTGTGCTGCTGTTTCCATCGTGTTGTTCTCCTCTTTGGTATTGTCATTCACATTTAATAACTCATCATTTATAAGTCATGTTAGTCGGCAACAGGGACGTGCACAGACATTTTGGGGGGGGGTTGGGGCTCAAGTAAAAAAATAAGGACATTTCTTATAATTATTTATTTAAAATTAAATCATTTAAAACGTTAAATCAGGGGGGTCAAACTCAATTTCACTACAGGCCAGACTGGAAAATAAGAATCACATCAAGAGCAGGACATGTAGAGTTTATTCACATGCTTTTATTTAAGAGACAAAGGCAAATATTTTGACTTTATTATTGCATGCTTCATATAGTCTTCTCACTTAAAGTTTGGGTCTCATAAAGCCCCAAAACAGTTTCTTAGACATCATAGAAAAACGCAACAAAAATGTTGAAAAAAATGTCGGAAAATGCCAAAAGCGTTGGTAAAAGTGATAAAATCTAGGGTGGCCAAAATGTATTGTGAATTATTGTATTATTATTGTAAATTGGGCCGGATCAAAATCTACAAGGGGCTGGATTTGGCCGACGGGCCTCAAGTTTTGTATTTTCAAATGTTGTGTAATGTGAAGTAATGTCTTTTGTGCGTATGATGTGTAATGTGATGTTGTAAATTGTATTGTCACGGGTTAGATTGTAGGACCCCAGGAAGAATAGCTTTTAGCTCATGCTGAAGCTAATGGGGATCCAAATAAAACAAACACACAAACACATGTCCGTTAAAATACATTAACACATCTCTGACTTCCTTCCTCACCAAATTAATTTTAATCATAACTCAACAAAGTCTTGTCTCCCAACTGGATATTTGGATTTTTTTATTCAATTAATAAATTAGTTTGACAGGAAAGCTGTGGGCAAACAGGAAAATATATTTTCATTTATAAAAAAAAAAAGTAAAAACTCCCCAGAAAAAAGGGCACTTTCTCCCGAGGAGTAAAGAGTTTACCGTGTGCACGTGCCTGGTCGATGTGCACGTGCCTGGTCGATGTACACGTGCCTGGTCGGTGTGCACGTGCCTGGTCGATGTACACGTGCCTGGTCGGTGTACACGTGCCTGGTCGGTGTGCACGTGCCTGGTCGATGTGCACGTGCCTGGTCGGTGTGCACGTGCCTGGTCGGTGTGCACGTGCCTGGTCGATGTACACGTGCCTGGTCGATGTGCACGTGCCTGGTCGATGTGCACGTGCCTGGTCGATGTGCACGTGCCTGGTCGGTCTGTTTATCTCTGACGTTAGTTTATAACTGTCGTAATCTTTCTCTCTTACAGAAAGTAATCCAAGTTATGAGAATCCAGCAGACGGTAAGATCATGTTGACTTGGCTTTAGTGCGTAACTTTTTTAAATAAAAAATGTCACATTGTTACATTCAAGCCGTTACCAAATGAGCTGCTACAAAGCTGATTAAGACTATCAGCTCCACACAACTCTCTCTGGACCTCTCTGTGTGACTATGGTCAGAAGATTGGGGCGTCCAGAGACTTTCTCACGCATAAACTCAAATTAAGAAAATGACCTCTTCATGTTTTTTTAATCCTCCGTGTCTCGAGGAGAGGGGGGGGGGCACGGAAAGCTTGGGTCATGTGGATGCGCCGACAGTGTTGTTGTCATTACGTAGAATTGCTCCTGGGGCTAGTCTATATCCACGACGTTCCACTTCCGTGATTGCTCCCGTCCTGTCGTTAATTCCTAGCCTAGAAATCTAGACCACCCTGGAGGCAGCAAATTTAATCTGCAGCCAGGGTCGTCTAGTAACTCTCCGTTGGCTTGCAAGCTGGAAAAACCAAACTCTGGCCGGGCCAATCACATCATGTATAGAGTCAGTGGGCGGGGCTTATGGCTGCTGCTGCTGCTGGTGGTGAACAGAGGTCTTCTGGAAGACTTCTGGAGTTCAGCTTTTCTTTGAGAAAAGAACAAAGAACGGCTCTGAAGTCATTCTTAAAAAAGGAAGATGTGTTCAGAGTTTTGCCCACTGGATACTTGATAGTTTAATCTATCAACTAGCTTTGCTAGCTTCTTCGTTGCTCTGATTGGTTGGAGCGCTATCCTATTACGTGCAGAGGGAATTTGAAAGACAACCGTTTATCCAGCGCCTCGGATTGAGCTCCGTCAATGGTGAGTTCCCAGAGTACCCAACATCTGGATGTGGGTCTGGCTGGTCAGGCTAGTTAATTCCTCCAGATGTCCCTCATTTAGTCCGGATGTGCGTCCCCTTCCTCTGTCTCTGTGTCGGGGCTCTAACCTCCGGTGGATTTGTGAGGACTATGGTTAACTGCTCCTCAGATCCAGACAGCTAGCTAGACTACCTGTCTGTCTGTCTGTCTGTCTAACAGCTAGCTAGACTGTCTGTCTGTCTAACTGTTTGTCTGTCTGTCTGTCTGTCTGTCTGTCTGTCTGTCTAACAGCTAGCTAGACTATCTGTCCAAATCTGAGTTTTCTGTCTCACGACTAAAACTACTTTTGAACGTCCACATGTTCCAGCAGAACCAGTTCCTTCCTGAGACTATTTAGCAGAGGCACCGTGGCTCCGTCCGGAGCGTAGCCCCGCCCACGATGATTCTGATTGGTTTAAAGAAATGCCGATAAACCAGAGCAGGTTTTTCTCCCATCCCAGAATGCTGTGTGGAGTAGCCAGACCTTCCTCCGCAGCGCTGTGGAGGAAGGTCTAGACATGTGAGGCTATCATGAGGGAGACAGAAACTACGCACTACTACAGCTTTAACTGAAGCAGTTCTAAAATTGCTCTGATCGTGTTGAAAGTGCTTTGAGCTTCATTGTGTGACGATGATGATGACGATGATGATGATGATGATGATGATGATGATGATGATGATGATGAGGATGATGATGATGATGATGATGATGATGATGTTCTGCAGGTCCTGACTACATAAACGCAGAGAGCGATGCAGAAGACCCCGGCTACATGTAGGTTTCCTTTATGTCTATGTCTGCGTACATTTTATTCTTGTCTTTTAATGATTTTAAAATGTTTTTAATTGTTTTCTATACATTTTATTTTTTGTCTTTTAATGCTTTGAAATTGTTTTTAATTGTTTTCTAACTGTTTTTTTTTTATGTTACATGTAAAGCACTTTGAATTGCCTTGTTGCTGAAATGTGCTATACAAATAAAGCTGCCTTGCCTTGCCTTGCCTATGTCGGACCTTCTCTAAAGCTGCAGCAGTCAATCACATCTGAAGGTTGATTTTTATTTCTTTCTTCTGTTTTCTGCAGAATCGTGTTGCCCGAAGGTGAGACTCCTCTGACCAATCAGAGCCGAGCCTCCACGCCCAGTTCAGGTACACAGTTTGGAAAACAGCAACACTAATTCATTTTTCTCCAGCCAGCGTTTGTAGTTTCTAAAGTTACACTGACAAGAAGCTGCTGACCATCACGCACAGAGAGCTCCCAGTTCATCACCTGTTGAACTAATCATCGATAGGGCCTCTTGGGACTCTTCTCTCGCTGGTGGTGCTCATATCTGGATAACAAGACTTTATTTATATGTCAAATTATAACAGAAGTTATCCCGGGACACTTCAGGGGGGTGCAGGGGACAAGACAAGAAGGATCAGAACGTAAAGCGTTGTTACACAGTTCAGCCTCTCTTTTATCGTCATCACATAGAAACCATGTACATTTTTATTATTGCCCAGCACTATTTATTAATCAATTCTTTAGTGAAACATGAACATTACAGTTTCAAGTGAAGCAAGGGCGTAAATCTGATCTAGCAGTAGGGGGGGACAATAAACATAAAATTTCTGAAGAGCAATTTTTGAAGGGGACACAAATAATACAGCCACAATTATACTCGTAGAAGACATGCACAGAGGAAAGCCTTAATACTATAATTAGTGTAGCATGGAGACTGTACCATTATCCTTCTTTTCATTAGTGTAGCATGGAGACTGTACCATTATCCTTCTTTTCATTAGTGTAGCATGGAGACTGTACCATTATCCTTCTTATCATTAGTGTAGCATGGAGACTGTACCATTATCCTTCTTTATCATTAGTGTAGCATGGAGACTGTACCATTATCCTTCTTTTCATTAGTGTAGCATGGAGACTGTACCATTATCCTTCTTTATCATTAGTGTAGCATGGAGACTGTACCATTATCCTTCTTTTCATTAGTGTAGCATGGAGACTGTACCATTATCCTTCTTATCATTAGTGTAGCATGGAGACTGTACCATTATCCTTCTTTTCATTAGTGTAGCATGGAGACTGTACCATTATCCTTCTTTTCATTAGTGTAGCATGGAGACTGTACCATTATCCTTCTTATCATTAGTGTAGCATGGAGACTGTACCATTATCCTTCTTTTCATTAGTGTAGCATGGAGACTGTACCATTATCCTTCTTTTCATTAGTGTAGCATGGAGACTGTACCATTATCCTTCTTATCATTAGTGTAGCATGGAGACTGTACCATTATCCTTCTTATCATTATTGTAGCATGGAGACTGTACCATTATCCTTCTTTATCATTAGTGTAGCATGGAGACTGTACCATTATCCTTCTTTATCATTAGTGTAGCATGGAGACTGTACCATTATCCTTCTTTTCATTAGTGTAGCATGGAGACTGTACCATTATCCTTCTTTTCATTAGTGTAGCATGGAGACTGTACCATTATCCTTCTTTTCATTAGTGTAGCATGGAGACTGTACCATTATCCTTCTTTTCATTAGTGTAGCATGGAGACTGTACCATTATCCTTCTTTTCATTAGTGTAGCATGGAGACTGTACCATTATCCTTCTTTTCATTAGTGTAGCATGGAGACTGTACCATTATCCTTCTTTTCATTAGTGTAGCATGGAGACTGTACCATTATCCTTCTTTTCATTAGTGTAGCATGGAGACTGTACCATTATCCTTCTTTTCATTAGTGTAGCATGGAGACTGTACCATTATCCTTCTTTTCATTAGTGTAGCATGGAGACTGTACCATTATCCTTCTTTTCATTAGTGTAGCATGGAGACTGTACCATTATCCTTCTTTTCATTAGTGTAGCATGGAGACTGTACCATTATCCTTCTTTTCATTAGTGTAGCATGGAGACTGTACCATTATCCTTCTTTTCATTAGTGTAGCATGGAGACTGTACCATTATCCTTCTTTTCATTAGTGTAGCATGGAGACTGTACCATTATCCTTCTTTTCATTAGTGTAGCACGGAGACTGTACCATTATCCTTCTTTTCATTAGTGTAGCATGGAGACTGTACCATTATCCTTCTTATCATTAGTGTAGCATGGAGACTGTACCATTATCCTTCTTTTCATTAGTGTAGCATGGAGACTGTACCATTATCCTTCTTTTCATTAGTGTAGCATGGAGACTGTACCATTATCCTTCTTTTCATTAGTGTAGCATGGAGACTGTACCATTATCCTTCTTTTCATTAGTGTAGCATGGAGACTGTACCATTATCCTTCTTTTTCATTAGTGTAGCATGGAGACTGTACCATTATCCTTCTTTTCATTAGTGTAGCATGGAGACTGTACCATTATCCTTCTTTTCATTAGTGTAGCATGGAGACTGTACCATTATCCTTCTTTTCATTAGTGTAGCACGGAGACTGTACCATTATCCTTCTTTTCATTAGTGTAGCATGGAGACTGTACCATTATCCTTCTTTTCATTAGTGTAGCATGGAGACTGTACCATTATCCTTCTTTTCATTAGTGTAGCACGGAGACTGTACCATTATCCTTCTTTTCATTAGTGTAGCATGGAGACTGTACCATTATCCTTCTTTTCATTAGTGTAGCATGGAGACTGTACCATTATCCTTCTTTTCATTAGTGTAGCACGGAGACCGTACCATTATCCTTCTTTTCATTAGTGTAGCACGGAGACCGTACCATTATCCTTCTTTTCATTAGTGTAGCACGGAGACCGTACCATTATCCTTCTTTTCATTAGTGTAGCACGGAGACCGTACCATTATCCTTCTTTTCATTAGTGTAGCACGGAGACCGTACCATTATCCTTCTTATCATTAGTGTAGCACGGAGACCGTACCATTATCCTTCTTTTCATTAGTGTAGCACGGAGACCGTACCATTATCCTTCTTTTCATTAGTGTAGCACGGAGACTGTACCATTATCCTTCTTTTCATTAGTGTAGCACGGAGACCGTACCATTATCCTTCTTTTCATTAGTGTAGCATGGAGACTGTACCATTATCCTTCTTTTCATTAGTGTAGCATGGAGACTGTACCATTATCCTTCTTTTCATTAGTGTAGCACGGAGACTGTACCATTATCCTTCTTTTCATTAGTGTAGCATGGAGACTGTACCATTATCCTTCTTTTTCATTAGTGTAGCATGGAGACTGTACCATTATCCTTCTTTTCATTAGTGTAGCATTGAGACTGTACCATTATCCTTCTTTTCATTAGTGTAGCACGGAGACCGTACCATTATCCTTCTTTTCATTAGTGTAGCATGGAGACTGTACCATTATCCTTCTTTTCATTAGTGTAGCACGGAGACTGTACCATTATCCTTCTTTTCATTAGTGTAGCATGGAGACTGTACCATTATCCTTCTTTTCATTAGTGTAGCATGGAGACTGTACCATTATCCTTCTTTTCATTAGTGTAGCATGGAGACTGTACCATTATCCTTCTTTTCATTAGTGTAGCATGGAGACTGTACCATTATCCTTCTTATCATTAGTGTAGCATGGAGACTGTACCATTATCCTTCTTTTCATTAGTGTAGCATGGAGACTGTACCATTATCCTTCTTTTCATTAGTGTAGCATGGAGACTGTACCATTATCCTTCTTTTCATTAGTGTAGCATGGAGACTGTACCATTATCCTTCTTTTCATTAGTGTAGCATGGAGACTGTACCATTATCCTTCTTTTCATTAGTGTAGCATGGAGACTGTACCATTATCCTTCTTTATCATTAGTGTAGCATGGAGACTGTACCATTATCCTTCTTTTCAGTGTTTCTCGTGATTCAATAAAAAAGATCTTGCGTCCTCCACATAAATATTAGGTTATGTCTGGGACAGAGGATATATACTTAACTGATCAGCCACTTAATTTCATATTGAGCAAAAAACAACTGTAGATCTCCAAAATTAACCCTAATATAAGTTCACACACATAACGTAAGGTTTATCGCCGTGGTAACGTTAGTTGTAGTGGGTGCATTTCTATCCAACAAGCTAGGTAACGTTACACTATATTACACTAACATAGCGAACTTTTTTGTCATGACTAATTCATTAATTACTCAGCATCATTTCTATATGAGAAAAGAAAAACTTAATCTGATGTTTAATGTGAATAAGACAGCTTTGAACCGTCTACTTACTACGTTCCTGTCACTACCGATGGGACTGTCACCGTGAGTGTAGCGCAGATCCTAAAGCACGCAGTGGACCAAACCACTCTGAGGCAAGGGAGGGGGGACTCAAAATGTTTCTAAACTTAAAAAGCACTTTTGGGGGTTTGTATTGTTTTACTGCTTACACAGATAGTTAAGTGTACATCATTATGTTATTTACAATACTCAGCCTTGTTTTAATGATATTTCTAGGGGGGGACAACCCTTAGATGGGGGGGGGTCGTGACCCCCCCGACCCCCCTGGGATTTATGCCCTTGAAGTGAAGTCAAAAATACTTATACATTATGTTTAGAAACAATTTAGAAAAATATAGACATATTAAAGTTATTTTTAGATCACCCTGCCTTGTCTACTGTATGTTATCTTGTGATTTATCTTTAGTCTACTGTATGTTATCTTGTGATTTATCTTTAGTTTACTGTATGTTATCTCGTGATTTATCTTTAGTCTACTGTATGTTATCTTGTGATTTATCTTTAGTTTACTGTATGTTATCTTGTGATTTATCTTTAGTCTACTGTATGTTATCTTGTGATTTATCTTTAGTTTACTGTATGTTATCTTGTGATTTATCTTTAGTTTACTGTATGTTATCTTGTGATTTATCTTTAGTTTACTGTATGTTATCTCGTGATTTATCTTTAGTTTACTGTATGTTATCTTGTGATTTATCTTTAGTTTACCGTATGTTATCTTGTGATTTATCTTTAGTTTACTGTATGTTATCTTGTGATTTATCTTTAGTCTACTGTATGTTATCTCGTGATTTATCTTTAGTCTACTGTATGTTATCTTGTGATTTATCTTTAGTTTACTGTATGTTATCTTGTGATTTATCTTTAGTTTACTGTATGTTATCTTGTGATTTATCTTTAGTTTACTGTATGTTATCTTGTGATTTATCTTTAGTTTACTGTATGTTATCTTGTGATTTATCTTTAGTCTACTGTATGTTATCTTGTGATTTATCTTTAGTTTACTGTATGTTATCTCGTGATTTATCTTTAGTCTACTGTATGTTATCTTGTGATTTATCTTTAGTCTACTGTATGTTATCTTGTGATTTATCTTTAGTTTACTGTATGTTATCTTGTGATTTATCTTTAGTTTACTGTATGTTATCTCGTGATTTATCTTTAGTCTACTGTATGTTATCTTGTGATTTATCTTTAGTTTACTGTATGTTATCTTGTGATTTATCTTTAGTTTACTGTATGTTATCTTGTGATTTATCTTTAGTCTACTGTATGTTATCTCGTGATTTATCTTTAGTTTACTGTATGTTATCTTGTGATTTATCTTTAGTCTACTGTATGTTATCTTGTGATTTATCTTTAGTCTACTGTATGTTATCTTGTGATTTATCTTTAGTTTACTGTATGTTATCTTGTGATTTATCTTTAGTTTACTGTATGTTATCTTGTGATTTATCTTTAGTTTACTGTATGTTATCTTGTGATTTATCTTTAGTTTACTGTATGTTATCTTGTGATTTATCTTTAGTTTACTGTATGTTATCTTGTGATTTATCTTTAGTTTACTGTATGTTATCTTGTGATTTATCTTTAGTTTACTGTATGTTATCTTGTGATTTATCTTTAGTCTACTGTATGTTATCTCGTGATTTATCTTTAGTTTACTGTATGTTATCTTGTGATTTATCTTTAGTTTACTGTATGTTATCTCGTGATTTATCTTTAGTTTACTGTATGTTATCTCGTGATTTATCTTTAGTTTACTGTATGTTATCTTGTGATTTATCTTTAGTCTACTGTATGTTATCTCGTGATTTATCTTTAGTCTACTGTATGTTATCTCGTGATTTATCTTTAGTTTACTGTATGTTATCTCGTGATTTATCTTTAGTCTACTGTATGTTATCTCGTGATTTATCTTTAGTTTACTGTATGTTATCTCGTGATTTATCTTTAGTTTACTGTATGTTATCTCGTGATTTATCTTTAGTTTACTGTATGTTATCTTGTGATTTATCTTTAGTTTACTGTATGTTATCTTGTGATTTATCTTTAGTTTACTGTATGTTATCTCGTGATTTATCTTTAGTCTACTGTATGTTATCTTGTGATTTATCTTTAGTTTACTGTATGTTATCTCGTGATTTATCTTTAGTCTACTGTATGTTATCTCGTGATTTATCTTTAGTTTACTGTATGTTATCTCGTGATTTATCTTTAGTTTACTGTATGTTATCTTGTGATTTATCTTTAGTTTACTGTATGTTATCTCGTGATTTATCTTTAGTCTACTGTATGTTATCTTGTGATTTATCTTTAGTTTACTGTATGTTATCTCGTGATTTATCTTTAGTTTACTGTATGTTATCTTGTGATTTATCTTTAGTTTACTGTATGTTATCTTGTGATTTATCTTTAGTTTACTGTATGTTATCTCGTGATTTATCTTTAGTTTACTGTATGTTATCTCGTGATTTATCTTTAGTCTACTGTATGTTATCTTGTGATTTATCTTTAGTCTACTGTATGTTATCTCGTGATTTATCTTTAGTCTACTGTATGTTATCTCGTGATTTATCTTTAGTTTACTGTATGTTATCTTGTGATTTATCTTTAGTTTACTGTATGTTATCTTGTGATTTATCTTTAGTTTACTGTATGTTATCTTGTGATTTATCTTTAGTTTACTGTATATTATCTTGTGATTTATCTTTAGTTTACTGTATGTTATCTAGTGATTTATCTTTAGTCTACTGTATGTTATCTCGTGATTTATCTTTAGTCTACTGTATATTATCTCGTGATTTATCTTTAGTCTACCGTATGTTATCTCGTGATTTATCTTTAGTTTACCGTATGTTATCTCGTGATTTATCTTTAGTCTACTGTATGTTATCTCGTGATTTATCTTTAGTCTACTGTATGTTATCTCGTGATTTATCTTTAGTCTACTGTATGTTATCTCGTGATTTATCTTTAGTCTACTGGATGTTATCTGCTAATGATTTGGATAAAGAAAGGAGAGAAAAGGAAAAAGAAGAGAGCGATTAATAATCCTACGTCTTGTTATAGTGTGATGCATCATTCAACATGACATCATGACTTACACGTAAACATACACGCCCACTTCCTAAAGCCACGTGGCGTGTTACCGCGAGACTACGGTTGGGTTTAGGAAACGTGACACACGGGACCTGATCCCCGGTCTCCTGGGTGAAAGTCAGGTTTTCGGCCTTTCCTTTCATACTACTTGCTAAGGCAGTGGTTCTCAAACATTTTTCAATAATGTACCCCCTTTTGAATTGTCTCTTTAAGCCATGTACCCCCTGACCAGCGCTAATCATTTCTGGTAGAAAAAAAGAGTGTATTTAAAGAGGAACAGTACAGCGCTGTCAGCGATAGATTTACTAAACAACAGCCTTGGAACTGAAAAACACATTTAGATGTTGATGAGAAAAAGAGACAAAAACTGTAAAAAAAGACAAAACCTTGGAAAAAGATGGTAGAAAGAATGAAGGAAGGCAAGAAAAGGTCAAAATAGTATCAAAAACTTCAAAAACAGTGACATGAGAAGAAAAAAAGCAAGAAACTTGTAAAAAGTAGAAGTAATGAAACAAGATTAGGTCCAAAGAAGGAGACACAAATGCCACTTTTTTGGTAGAAAAAAAAATAGTCTTCATAAAGAGGAACAATGTTCTGGACAACAGCCTTGTAACTATTAAACATTTAGTTAAATATCTCACGTACCCCCTACAGTCCTCCAGAGGACCCCTAGGGGGACACGTACCCCTATTTGAGAAACAGTGGCGTCAATTCACCACAATCTCGAGGTAATGGAAGTCAATGGAGGCAAAACAGCTTTGATAAACACGCTAAAAAGCGAGTATGCGTCTTGATAACCCGCCAATAATAATAATAATCAGTGTGCATCACTGATGATCCATAGATTTGATGATGACTGTGTTTTCTCCACAGATGTTCTACACGATTATGAAAACGTCCCAGAGAAGAGCGGTGAGTCCCTCTAGTATCACACACAGTTTCACCATGTTATGTCTTATGTGTGGTTCTTTATCCATTCACACATCCACATATTGATTTTTATTCAATAGTTTACATGCAAAGATTCACAGCAGAAAGTGAAATCTGCACACATTTTATAAAGATAGTCCTTAAATTACTAGTTCTTCAATTACTAGTTCTTCTTTTTCTCCCACTAAGTTTTTTGCTTCAGAGCTCGGCTCACGATGCTGCTGGGAAATTTTTGGCCGCTCAGGGTTGCAAAGTAGAAGTCAACATCGACATTTTGATTTTTATTCAATAGTTTACGTGCAAAGATTAGCGGCAGAAAGTGTTTGACATTGTTTAAACCGGCGCAGTTACATAGGTGTTGTAAAGTTTCTTCAGGATACAGACCCTATCAACAGATACTTGTCTTACAGGACATCCACACCACTACGGTTTGGTTTAAAGATGAAGCTCTGCAGCAGCGTAGATGAAGCCTTGTTCCTTATTAAAAGCGTCTAGTTTTACAGCAGCTAACAGCTTTTTGTTTTTAACGAAATAACGTTGAAAAAAGTGACACATTTTGGGAAAAGCTTCAAAAACGAGGGGATAGTCATACACAAAAACGTCAAAAGGTGCATAACATTTATTTTTTTTAAAGTGACAAAAAACATTGGTGGAAAAGCAACAAAAGTGTCGGAAAAGACGTCCAAAACGCTGAAAAAAAGTTAAAATTTTGACCCAGAAAAACAAAAAGTTGCAGGTCAATGGGAATACAACACGAGTTAAATTATCTTCTGTAATTTGTTTGTGTAAATTCTCATTTTTCTTCAGCCTCACAAACGCACCTATAACCAAATAAATAGGACTAATAAACCGTGCAATAATAACGTGGCTTTGCAGCACTGTAAATACACTTTATTACAGTACAGGCCAAAAGTTTGGACACACCTTCTCATTCAATACGTTTCCTTTTTATTTTCATGACTATTTACATCGTAGATTCTCACTGAAGGCATCAAAACTATGAATGAACACATATGGAATTATGTACTTAACAAAAAAGTGTGAAATAACTGAAAACATGTCTTATATTTTAGATTCTTCAAAGTAGCCACCCTTTGCTTTTTTTTGATAACTCTGCAAACCCTTGGTGTTCTCTCAATGAGCTTCATGAGGTAGTCACCTGAAATGGTTTTACCTTCACAGGTGTGCTTTGTCAGGGTTCATTAGTGGAATTATTTCCCTTATTAATAAAAAAGCAAAGGGTGGCTACTTTGAAGAATCTAAAATATAAGACATGTTTTCACTTATTTCACACTTTTTTGTTAAGTACATAATTCCATATGTGTTCATTCATAGTTTTGATGCCTTCAGTGAGAATCTACAATGTTAATAGTCATGAAAATAAAAAGGAAACACATTGAATGAGAAGGTGTGTCCAAACTTTTGGCCTGTACTGTATATTTAAATGTATTCTTTATCTTTAGAGTGTCTCCCTCGCTGCTGCAACAGTGTGAATGTCCCCGTTATTTGGGGATTAATAAAGGAAATAAATCAATAAATTGTCATGGTAACTGTCTGTTTCCTCCCCTTTAGAGGACCGAGACTATCTGAATGTGGAGCCGCTGCACTTTCAACGTGAGTTTGATTTTCTTTTCAGTTTTCAGATCATTAGCGTGTTTCACACAGGAAGCTCTGGGTTTTTTACGAGGTCACCCGTAGCAACAGTTTGGGCCTCTGATGTAATCAGCATCTGGTCAGCGCCACAGCTCAGCATCCGCTCTGTCAAACATGTGCTGTAAACGAGGCCAGCTGGGGTTATAACTCTTTATAACGCTTCTCTGTGGGAACCCCGACATCTGATAAGTGGAACTAGTTTTCTGTCAGGCTGCAGTGATACGGACTGACCTCTACCACATAATACTGTGCTGGAGGAAGTATTCAGATCCTTTACTGCAGTCAAAGTACTAATGTTAAAACGCATTGTCAATAACAGGAGGTAAACTGTGGACTAGCTCGCCCCTCCCAATCAGAGAGTGTCCTACATTCGTTAAAGCAGTGGCTTCTAGAAACCAGTGATGCTCTCATGTTTAACACTCACACATGTCTTTACCCTGAGCCTTTCACTGGGAAACTGATGCAGCATAGAGCTGGACGGATAACAGCTTTGAATCATGCACGGTACAGGCCAAAAGTTTGGACACACCTTCTCATTCAATGCGTTTCTTTATTTTCATGACTATTTACATTGTAGATTCTCACTGAAGGCATCAAAACTATGAATGAACACATATGGAATTATGTACTTAACAAAAAAGTGTGAAATAACTGAAAACATGTCTTATATTTTAGATTCTTCAAAGTAGCCACCCTTTGCTTTTTTACCACCGGCCGGTGGTCAATACGTTTTTTACATTTCTTTTTTTTTTCTTTCATACGCGACGGACGGGCCTGGCCGGCCGTTCAGCTGCAGCGGAGCGCTGTGTCTGTGTGTGTGTTTCAGACCGGGCCAAACCAATACTTTCAATCTTTAGGGGGGATACGAGAGGCCCCTCCTAACTTGGACTGATCTGCGTTTTTCCTGACATCCGATTGGCTCAAACTTAAGGCGCCGAAAAAAGAGTTTACTTTCAGTCAGGTTTGGATTTGGTGATGTGAGGTAGGACAGTTTTAGGTTTTTAGGAGTTTTAGGCCTGTATACCTGAGTTGTTTCTGTCTCCAAATTTTTTTCACTTTGATAAGCTAATTGTTTTTATTTTCTATTGTTGCACACATACACTCATCAGGAGGAGAGAGGAGGAGGAGGAGAGAGGAAGAGCAGGAAACAGACAGGTAGAGGGGCAGTGTGCAGGGCTGGGTAGGCAATCATATTAGGCATATCAATCAATCAGATATTTACATATAGGATAAAATGCCAATAGTTCCACATACTAGATAATAACTTAACTGAAGCACAGATTGAATTAGAAAATGTTTTATTCTTAGTCATATTTATAACTGATGTTCTTCTCATGCATATGATATGTAGCTGTACAATCAGTAAGCAGAGGCAGGGTCATCACTCTCCAACTGACTGTGCACATGACATGCTGGTAGTTAGCAGTATACTGTGACTTATGTGTTCAAGATTAAGTTTTGCTGACCTGGTTGTGGTCAGTGGAGTGGTGACTTGCTTATACAACCGGAGGAGGCAGGTGTCATCCTAAAGTTTCTTGAAGGTCTTCAGCGTAATCTGATTCTCTTTATATCATAAAAACACGATTAGAATTAAAATAACTGCAAAAAACCCTTCTGCTCGTGCACCAAGGGCACTCGCGTAAAAGGCCTCTCCATCTTAAAGTCCCGGGCTGAATTTCAGTCCCAGTACGGCCCTGACCAAGGGTTTGCAGAGTTATCAAAAAAAGCAAAGGGTGGCTACTTTGAAGAATCTAAAATATAAGACATGTTTTCAGTTATTTCACACTTTTTTGTTAAGTGCATAATTCCATATGTGTTCATTCATAGTTGTGATGCCTTCAGTGAGAATCTACAATGTAAATAGTCACGAAAATAAAGAAACACATTGAATGAGAAGGTGTGTCCAAACTTTTGGTACTGTATATCATTAGCCTCTTTCTGACCAAGTAGTTCCAGGACCGTAGTTCTAGGACCAGTCCATTTCTAAGCAGATCTACTACAGTTTTTTCCAACTGCTTACACACGTTTTCAAAACTGTCTCCTTTTTTCAAAACTCTACACACAATTCCTAAAACTGCTCACACAAAATGCAAAATGCCTCACATCTCATTCAACATGAAACACTGCATTCAAAATACCATAAACACAGAATTGTATGCACTTTGTGCTAAACCAAGTCTGATTGATTAGTAATGCTGAAATAGTTATTATTATACAGTCACATTAGATAGTTGCATGCAGTATGGACGCCACTATAAAGCTACTCAAGATGGGCTTCTCTCCCTGATCTCATCAGAGATGGCTCTCCGTCCTCTTCTTCCCTCCTCCTCCTCCTCCTCCTCCTCCTCCTCCTCCTCCTCCTCGTTGTTATCCCCTGTCTCTTCCTCCTCCTCGTTGTTGTCCCCTGTCTCTTCCTCCTACTCCTCTTACTCTCTGTCTATTGTTGGCATCCATTGTTCCAAACAGCTAATCTGACCTTTGACCTCTGTATAGGCCTATACTAAAGCAATGATTGTTTAGTGTTCAGTTATGACATAATGTGTTTGCAAATGTGAGGAGTGTGTGTGCCCTGGTAAATAAGTGAAGCATTTTGATTGGTTGTGTTTAGAAATGGATAGCAAGTCACTTCCTGTTAGATTGTTGTGTCTTAGGTAGAGAATTGTGTGTAATGTTTTGAAAAAAAGTGTTTAATGTAATTGAAAGCTGAGTGAAAGGCTGAGAAATAGCTTCTGGTTTTGGAGATTTGCTGGGTAGTTTATCACTTTGAGTGACAGGTTTCAAAAATCGTGTGACATGAAAAGATTTAGTGTGTAAGCAGTTGGAAAAAACTGTAAATTGCTCCGGTCAACTTGAGATGTTTAAGTTGAAATTGAGAGAGTTTTTTTTCCTGAAGTGTAAAAGATTGATGCATCTCTACAGACCCCCCCATTATAGTTCTTGCATAGAGCCCCCCAAAAGCTAGAAACAGGCCCTGGAATTGGGCGAGCTGGAGCTCATTTTGACCCATTATTATAATAACGATTATTTTCATTCTGGATTACTTTATCTCGCCTTGAAGTTCAGACAGAATGAAATAATGATCATAAGTGTGAAGTCTTGGTAGTAACATCTTGTAGTCTGTGACATTATGACTGATTGGCCCAATCCCAAAGTGAGCCCTGAGCCCTGAGGACTACAGACTACAGACTACAGACTGAACTGATCTCAGGTGCTGAGTGAGTGAGTGAGGACACGTGGGCTCAGAGTAGGGCTGGGCGATATGGAACAAAAGTCATATCCCGATATATTTTGGCTGAATATCGATATACGATATATATCCCGATATTTTTTTCCGCAAAGTGAGAGCAAATGTTCAGTCAAAGTCAAAGCCAAATATGACATGTTGCATGTAGTTTCATAGAAACTGGCTATTTCAGTGAACAGTTGCAAAATCAAATTAATAAATAATAAACAGGTTATATATATCTATACAAAATATCTTCACACTTAGATTTTTGATGAATAATCATCAGTAATATGGATATAATGACTAAGAGGGGAAAAGGCAAATAATAGAACAGTTACAACAGTCTGAGCCTTTCTGTCTTTAGATGTGAACTGGAGTCTCTCAGACTTTAGTCTTCTCAGAGACTCGTAGCGTACGGTAATCTGTTGATCATGAAGACATATTTTTAATTTTTATTTCTATCTTTATTTTAATTTAATACATACTGTGTACATATACTTATATTGTTTATACCTATATTTATATTGTTTAATATTCCATTTAGAGAATGTGTGATGTGCACCAAATACACCAAACCAAATTCCTTGTATGTGTTAAAAAACGTACTTGGCAATAAAACTAGGGCTGCCAAAATTAACGCGTTAATTTTTGCGTTAATTTTTTAATATTTAACTCGTTAAAAAAAATAACGAAATTAACGCAGCTGTGTTTGTTTACTTCATGTGGCGGCTGAGAAACGTAATACGTCTCCATAACAGGAGGCGGCGCTACTCTGTATTGTTGACCAAGTAATGAAAACAGGCAGCTGATTGGAAAAAAATACGTCACATGGGTTTGTTTTCTCCGGATATTCAAAGCCAGACTGTCATGGCGGCCGTTCAGAATCCGATCTCATATTGTACTAAAATAGTTCACTGAAACATGTTTCTGAAAACATCTGAAGAGAGAAATAGGCCATGCAGTTGCTGAATCTGTCTTCATTTCAGATCAACAAAGGTCAGTTTAGAAGATTTTACTCAGATTTTGAGAGACTCTAATCACCTCATTCCGCTCGCAATTTCCGGGTGAGTCCCGACTGCCCCCCCCCCTCCGACTGAACATAGACTCGTTGGAGATGAGCTGAACATAGACTCGTTGGAGATGAACTGAACATAGACTCGTTTGAGATGAGCTGAACATAGACTCGTTGGAGATGAGCTGAACATAGACTCGTTGGAGATGAACTGAACATAGACTCGTTGGAGATGAGCTGAACATAGACTCGTTGGAGATGAACTGAACACAGACTCGTTGGAGATGAGCTGAACATAGACTCGTTGGAGATGAACTGAACATAGGCTCGTTGGAGATGAACTGAACATAGACTCGTTGGAGATGAACTGAACATAGACTCGTTGGAGATGAACTGAACATAGACTCGTTGGAGATGAACTGAACATAGACTCGTTGGAGATGAGCTGAACATAGACTCGTTGGAGATGAACTGAACATAGACTCGTTGGAGATGAACTGAACATAGACTCGTTGGAGATGAACTGAACATAGACTCGTTGGAGATGAACTGAACATAGACTCGTTGGAGATGAACTGAACATAGACTCGTTGGAGATGAGCTGAACATAGACTCGTTGGAGATGAGCTGAACATAGACTCGTTGGAGATGAACTGAACACAGACTCGTTGGAGATGAGCTGAACACAGACTCGTTGGAGATGAGCTGAACACAGACTCGTTGGAGATGAGCTGAACACAGACTCGTTGGAGATGAGCTGAACATAGACTCGTTGGAGATGAACTGAACATAGACTCGTTGGAGATGAACTGAACATAGACTCGTTGGAGATGAGCTGAACATAGACTCGTTGGAGATGAGCTGAACATAAGCTCGTTGGAGATGAACTGAACATAGACTCGTTGGAGATGAGCTGAACATAAGCTCGTTGGAGATGAGCTGAACACAGACTCGTTGGAGATGAACTGAACATAGACTCGTTGGAGATGAGCTGAACATAAGCTCGTTGGAGATGAACTGAACATAGACTCGTTGGAGATGAGCTGAACATAAGCTCGTTGGAGATGAGCTGAACATAGACTCGTTGGAGATGAACTGAACATAGTCTCGTTGGAGATGAGCTGAACATAGACTCGTTGGAGATGAGCTGAACATAAGCTCGTTGGAGATGAGCTGAACATAGACTCGTTGGAGATGAGCTGAACATAGACTCGTTGGAGATGAACTGAACATAGGCTCGTTGGAGATGAGCTGAACATAGGCTCGTTGGAGATGAGCTGAACATAGGCTCGTTGGAGATGAACTGAACATAGGCTCGTTGGAGATGAACTGAACATAGGCTCGTTGGAGATGAACTGAACATAGGCTCGTTGGAGATGAACTGAACATAGACTCGTTGGAGATGAACTGAACATAGACTAGTTGGAGATGAACTGAACATAGACTCGTTGGAGATGAACTGAACATAGACTCGTTGGAGATGAACTGAACATAGACTCGTTGGAGATGAACTGAACATAGACTAGTTGGAGATGAACTGAACATAGACTCGTTGGAGATGAACTGAACATAGGCTCGTTGGAGATGAACTGAACATAGGCTCGTTGGAGATGAACTGATCATAGGCTCGTTGGAGATGAACTGAACATAGGCTCGTTGGAGATGAACTGAACATAGACTCGTTGGAGATGAACTGAACATAGGCTCGTTGGAGATGAACTGAACATAGACTCGTTGGAGATGAACTGAACATAGACTCGTTGGAGATGAACTGAACATAGACTCGTTGGAGATGAACTGAACATAGACTCGTTGGAGATGAGCTGAACATAGGCTCGTTGGAGATGAACTGAACATAGACTCGGAGATGAACTGAACATACTCGTTGGAGATGAACTGAACATAGACTCGTTGGAGATGAACTGAACATAGACTAGTTGGAGATGAACTGAACATAGTCTCGTTGGAGATGAACTGATCATAGACTCGGAGATGAACTGAACATAGACTCGTTGGAGATGAACTGAACATAGACTCGTTGGAGATGAGCTGAACATAGACTCGTTGGAGATGAGCTGAACATAGACTCGTTGGAGATGAACTGAACATAGACTCGTTGGAGATGAACTGAACATAGACTCGTTGGAGATGAGCTGAACATAGACTTGTTGGAGATGAGCTGAACATAGACTCGTTGGAGATGAACTGAACATAGACTCGTTGGAGATGAACTGAACATAGACTCGTTGGAGATGAGCTGAACATAGACTTGTTGGAGATGAGACTGAACACATAGACTCGTTGGAGATGAACTGAACATAGACTCGTTGGAGATGAGCTGAACATAGACTCGTTGGAGATGAGCTGAACATAGGCTCGTTGGGGATGAACTGAACATAGACTCGTTGGAGATGAACTGAACATAGTCTCGTTGGAGATGAACTGAACATAGACTCGTTGGAGATGAACTGAACATAGGCTCGTTGGAGATGAACTGAACATAGACTCGTTGGAGATGAACTGAACATAGACTCGTTGGAGATGAACTGAACATAGTCTCGTTGGAGATGAACTGAACATAGGCTCGTTGGAGATGAACTGCGCCTCGCCTGTAAAGTAGACGAGAGCAGGCGACAGCAGCCGGGGACGGTGACAAAAATCTGCTCTCAAGTCAGACAGTTTCTAGCTGTTTCAGCAGCCTTCAGCAGGACTAAATAAGCCAAATTGTTGCTGCTGTTGTTCTGAAAGATATGAAACATTCTGAACTTATCAGAACCTTTCCTTGTTTGTTTTTTTCTTCATATTTGCAAAGTTAAATGATTTAGCATTTAAATATCAATTATTATAAGCTTCAGTCTCAATTTAAAAAAGCGATTAATCGCGATTAATTACAGCAAATTTTTTTTAATCGATTGACAGCCCTAAATAAAACCCTTTCTGATTCTGATTCTGATGAACTCATTCTGTTTGGTTTCACGTTTCCCAGCAGGATCGACACCGGACCTGTCGGCTCAAAGCGACAGCGATGACGACGATGATGATGATGACGATGATGATGAAGGGAACTACGTTAACGTGCACGATGGGACTCTGACTGACTGTCCGACCAGCCTGAGCTTTTAAACTGCCATCACCGCTCTTCTTCTTCTTCCCCCTTTAATAAGTCACGGTGGGGTTTATTTAAAAGAAATGAAAAACGGAGGACGAGAAATGACCTTTAACGGACGACAGGAACTGCTTTTCTCTCTGAACGATCAGACGAAGGTTTCACAAAAAACAGAGACAGGTTTCCTTTCATTATTTATAAATCTCACTGAGAGAAACTGTGCTCACGTCTATAGTTACCCTGAGATGATTGGCTGTGGGGTCACCTCGAGCTCTGACTGTAAGATCGCAAACGCCATTTTTCATATTCAATAGACCACACGAGTATAATCTCTGAGTAACCTTTTAAAGAGAGATGTGTGCGAGACCTGCATATTTTTTGTGTTTTTGAATCAGTATTTACGGAAGAATAAGGGTACAAATGGACCTTCATCACAGCAGACATGTTGACTCATCATAGCAGGAACAGCACAGCTGAGACGGATCACCTTAACGATGGCTCAGTTCCATCAAGTGTCCCAGTAAGATATTTCAGTGAGTCACCAAGAGACAAACACACAGGAAATAACATTTCTACCGCACAAACTTAGAAACTAAGCCTAGCTTTTATATTTCTAAATGTGCCCTCTAAAGATGATTTAATGAAAGAGAAATCACCAGAGACAGACTCCACCTGTAAAGGCTCTGACACACCAACCCTTGGCAGTAGAGCCAGTCAGCTGATCAGTGTCCCCGAGTCGGTCCAGAAAGTTCCTCAGAACACCAAAGAGACGAGACCTAATACGTCTCCATAGCAACAAGCGGAGCTAATCTGTGTTGTCGCCCAAAAAATTAAAGCCGGCAGCTGATTGGACGAACGCGTCACATGGGTCTGGCTGCTCCCTGACCATCATGGCGTCTCGTTCAGAATCTGATCTCATATTGGACTAAAATAGTGTTTCTGGAAACATTTCAACCGCTGTGTTGACTTTCACATTGACCCGTTTTAAATTTTTGTTTTATATCAGAAAAATATGTCACGTAGAAGTAAGAGCTGAAAATGTATAGAAGAAAAATTTTACAATTTAAAACATTGGAAAAAGCAAAAACAAACTGTGAAAAAAAGGTGCCAAAAACATTGAAAAAAAACAGTTGATGGGAAGACGACACGATGGTTAAGAGAGAAATAGGCTGTACAGCTGCTGAGTCTGTCTTCATTTCAGATCAACAAAGGTCAGATTAGAAGAGCTTCATCAGATTTTGAGAAACTCTAGTCACCTCATCACGCTCCTTATTCCCTGGTTAGCTCTCCACCAATCAGATTGGTCATTGAGTCAGACTGCCCGCCCCCTGATTCAACAAGTCAAATTGGCCCAATCGGTGTGTCTCAGCCTTTACATGGTGAACAGAATAATTTAACAGCAGGTCAGCCTTGAAAATCCCCCAAAATAACCACCAGCATTTCTCCCGTCACAATCACTCCGAAGAATTACACTTCTTAGTTTTTTTAACGTTCATTTTTGTCATTTGCGTCCTCCACAGTATCTGTCTGCCATTGTTAAAGGGACCTTAGATGGTGTGTTCATGTTTGAGCTTTACTTTTGATTTTTACTGACAACTCCTGAGAATGTCTTAATCACGTTTAGTTTTTTATTACGGTGTATTTATGTTGTTACCGTTACTGTCTCTGGATCTGTAATCCACTTGTGTGAACTAGAAATGTAACTACAATTCAATTAAACCTTCACAAAACTTTAAACTCTATTAGATTTTATTCTCCAAGACTAAACTTGTCAAAATGTGTATACAATCTAATCTGTAGACTTACTTCCCAAATGTGTTTTTACACATTCTTAAAGGGGTGATAGAATGCAAAACCGATTTTACCCTGTCATAGTTGAATAACGACAGTTCGGTGGGTAAATAGGACATACATAGAAGCTCAAAGTCCCACTGACACCCCTTTGCTATGAAAATCTCATATTTTGAAACTGCCGCTGAAAACGGGCGAATCCCAACAAAGCTGAGATGCCTGCGTAGGCAGCTCAAAATCCGGAACCTTAAGAGAACAGTCACGCCACAACATTTACATAGGCTACACAACTGACCTGAGATCAGGTAGTCTTCTGAATCTAGCTAGGTCACGCAGATCTCTGCTATTCCATTACAAAATTCACTTCTGAAACTTTTTTATGCGAGAAATCAACTATGTAAAGCTCAAATATGGGCCGTTTTACGAAAATGGATGGTTAATTGCAAATGTTGTCCGACTGTGTGTCGGAGTTCAGCGCCGGTGCTGCCTGGGTTGTTGCCTCGCCGCCCAGCCTGCCTTCCTTCACACACCCCGGCCTGCTCTGAGGAACTTGGAGCTCCGTTACGGCTTGCAGCCGACAGCACTCCATACCCGCGCAAAGTCACCGGCTTTGGATATTGGATTACTACACGCTGGTGCTCTGACAGAGCTCCAGGGCCTGCAGCTCCCCTCTTCCTGCTAGCTAAATGCCCGGTGTGTGTGAGTGAGAGCACGGTCAGCGAGCTTGTTGCACCAGCAATCTGTTACCACAGGTTCCAGTTAATCTTTTAATGTGTGTAATTATAATGTGTTGAGTTATTTAAACAAACTATTGGGGAAATAAACGCTGCTTGTCCTCGAGTCTCATTGATAGAGCCTGCGGCTGGATGTAGCTATCAATGAGAGCTAGCTCCTAGAATTCCTCTTGAAGTCGGACATCGTAGTTAGCTTTATAAGACATTTATTTAGATGTGTAAGTGGCGTGACGAAATTCAAACTGTAGCTAAATATACTCGAATTACGACCAAAAATGAAGCTAACTAGCCGTGATTTGTAGCTACACACAGCTAGGATTGAAGGGACAGTCATAGCTAACGAAACCCCCACTGTTCACAAATATTCATTAACTTGAAATCGGACATCGTAGTTAACTTTATAAGACATTTAGTTAGATGTGTAAGTGGCGTGATGAAATTCAAACCGTAAATATACTCGAATTAAGACCAAAAATGAAGCTAACTAGCCGTGATTTGTAGCTACACATAGATAGGATTGAAGGGACAGTCGCAGCTAACGAAACACCTAGCTAAACTTCACAAATATTAACTTGAAATCGGACACAGTTGTTAGCTTTATAAGACCTTTAGGGAGATCTTGTATAAGTGGTGTAATGAAATTCAAACTCTAAATATACAGAAATTACGCCAAAAATGAAGCTAACTATCCGTGATTTGTAGCTAGCTACACATAGCTAGGATTGAAGGGACAGTCATAGCTAACAAAACCCCCACTGTTCACAAATATTCATTAACTTGAAATCGGACATCGTAGTTAGCTTTATAAGACATTTAGTTAGATGTGTAAGTGGCGTAACGAAATTCTAACTGTAAATATACAAGGTGTAACAAGCTCTCTGACCGCGCTCTCACTCTCACACAACGGGCCATTTAGCTAGCAGGAAGAGGGGAGCTGCAGGCCCTGGAGCTCTGTCAGGGCTGCCAGCCTAACGGAGCTCACAGCAGGCCCTGGAGCTCTGTCAGGGCTGCCAGCCTAACGGAGCTCACAGCAGGCCGGGGTCTGTGAAGGAAGGCAGGCCGGGCGGCGAGGCAGCAGCACCGCCGCTGAAGTCCGACACACAGTCTTACCATATTTGCAATTAGCCATCAATTTTCGTAAAATGGCCCATATTTGAGCTTTATATAGTTGATTTCTCACATATAAAAGTCTCAGAAGTGAATTTGGTAATGAAACATTGCAGTGTCTGGAATATGAGATTCTGTCGCTTCTCTAATGGTTATGTATTGGGGATTCGCTCAACCAATCAGCGCGCATCTCTAAGGTCTGCCTATGGCAATTCGCTCAACCAATCAGCGCGCAGTTCATCTAAATATTCACGAGCATACCATATTTGGAAGAAAAGCTCTTGTTTCAAATAGAGCCAAAACACAGGGATGCATAAGGGCCAATAAAATATCAACCAGGCCATTTTCAGCCCAACAAATGTTACATATCCCATTAGGAGACCATAAGGAACAGTGTGAAATACTCTATATAATCATTCTATCACCCCTTTAATAATCTACTATATTATCAGCAGTGTATTTTCAGTCTGTTTTTGTAAAGGCTGGATATTCGATAAGATATGTGATAACCCATGCTAACTGTTTCCAGTCTTTATGCTAAGCTAACTGCTGCAGCTTTATATTTGTAGGCTTTCTGCAGGTTTCACCAAGTCAAATTTAAGACGTTTTAAGACCATTATGAATGAAATTTAGTCACAAAATGAATTTCTTCCTTGCATAAGAAGCAGTCGGCTTCAAACACGTCAGCAACTGGCTTTAACTGAGCCCTAAACGAAGGACCAAGTATCACTAAACTTACACTTCATCATAGCTGAAGAATTAAATCTGTTTTATGTAGGGATGCACCCAATCCAGGTTTTTGGGGATTGGTTGAATCCTGAATCCCCTGGTTGAGATTGTGCTGCCTCCTCGTCCCATCCTCAGTCCATGAACCCAGTAAACACATGAATGAAGTAAACAGGGACTGTCCTTCCTTTGGTACCTGAAGTTGGTGCATTCTGGCTGCTGTCTGGAGATTCCTTCATGAACAACTCGTATTATTTCCATAGACAGTATATATAATGGACCAATAGACCCCGTTGCTCTGTACGAGACCAGTGAAGGATATTAGAAGCACTTTTCCGGTGATCTCTTGCTTTACTGAGCAGCCTCCAACTGACAGAGACAACGTAGATGTGACGTGAGCAACCTGTCTGAAAGAAGTCTTCTGGTAGCTGTGCTGAGAGAAATCTCAATCATTCCCAATCTTACAGAGACGGAGAGTGTAGGTATATGTAAGGAGATAACATAGACACAGGCTAATTACTGATCACTAACATGCTAGTTAACATTAGTAATTACTGATCACTAACATGCTAGTTAACATTAGTAATTATTGATCACTAACATGCTAGTTAACATTAGTAATTACTGATCACTAACATGCTAGTTAACATTAGTAATTACTGATCACTAACATGCTAGTTAACATTAGTAATTATTGATCACTAACATGCTAGTTAACATTAGTAATTACTGATCACTAACATGCTAGTTAACATTAGTAATTACTGATCACTAACATGCTAGTTAACATTAGTAATTATTGATCACTAACATGCTAGTTAACATTAGTAATTAAACCTAAACAGCTAATGGAAGTCCAAACTGCCTGTGAGCTTCTCCTGTACTATACGGTAATTCCTCTACTGTGTGACAGTAAGTTTCGTGGTTATGACCCAATCGTTAGCCTATTTTTATAAAAGCGTCTGCTACAGAGCCATAACGTGAGCTACAAGGTAATGGACCTTTTATACATTGTCGTGTTTCTTTAGAAATAAACAACGGACAAATAGAGTCTTTAAACGCTTCAGATGTAAAGTTATTCGCTGTCAAAGTGACGTAAAAAAAAAAATGGCGGTCAGTGTAATGCTAACAAGAGGTGATACTTTTGTAGCAACAAAATGATGGCGCCGCAGAATGGTGACACGGTGTGTTGGTGCGCTCTGTTTTGTTTTGTTTTGTGTTTTAACTATGTTTCTTGCGATGGTACCCGTAACTCATTCACCAGTGAAGAGCTTGTGAACTTCAGGGGAACAATACCATCGGACTTATTTCCCACTTTTCTTCTCCCTTCACTGGAAATTTTGGACATTCTGGTCAAAGGTGCGCTCACCTTTGCTCATGCAGCGAAACGCCGGAGGAGAGGGAAACGGGCCGGTGTGCTTGTGCGTCTCCGCCAGCGAGGATTACGCACACCGTTACCGGGAATATTCCTCTCTAACGTGCGCTCACTGCCCAACAAACTGGAGGAACTTCAACTGCTGTTGGTCAGAAACAGGGACTTTTTTCTCATCTGCTGTTTTGTGCTTCACGGAGACGTGGCTCTGTGGATTAATACCGGACTCTGCGCTGCAGCTGGCAGGCTTCCAACTCTACAGAGCGGACAGAGACACGGACCTCTCCGGCAAAACTAAAGGTGGAGGAATCGGTTTCTACATCAATAGCGGTTGGTGCAACGACGTGACAGTGATCCAGCAGCATTGTTCTCCTAACCTGGAATATTTCATTATAAACTGTAAGCCTTTTTATTCACCCCGTGAGTTCGCGTCATTCATCCTGGTCGGTGTTTACATCTCACCGCAGGCCAACGTGCAGGACGCGCAGCGCATGCTTGCCGACCAGATTCTGTGCGTGGAGCGGACCAACCCGGAGTCCCTAGTTATTGTCCTTGGTGACTTTAATAAAGGGAACCTCACTCACGAACTCCCTAAATGTAGACATCATAGTAAATGCCCGGCCAGAGAGGAGAACACTCTGGAGCACCGTTACACCACAGTCAGGGATCCTTATCATGCCGTTCCCCCGTGCTGCACTGGGACACTCTGACCACGTCATGGTCCACCTGATCCCCCACCTACAGGCAGAAACTAAAGCTCTGCAAACCTGTTGTGAGGACATCAAGGAAGTGGACCAGTGAGGCTGTGGAGGATCTCCAGTCGTGTTTGGATTCTACTGACTGGGATGTGTTCAGGACTGCTACCAACAGTCTGGATGAGTACACAGAGGCTGTGACGTCATACATCAGCTTCTGTGAGGACTGCTGTGTTCCATCATGCACCAGGGTGAGTTACAACAATGACAAACCCTGGTTCACAGCCAAACTCAGAAGGTTAAGGCTGGCTAAGGAAGACTCGTTCAGGAGTGGGGACAAAGACAGATTTAAAGAGTCAAAGTACAAGTTTAGCAAGGCGGTGAAGGAGGCTAAACGACGATACTCTGAGAAACTCCAAAACCAGTTCTCAGCTAATGACTCTGCAACTGTCTGGAAAGGACTTAGGCAGATCACCAACTACAAGCCTAAAACCCCCCCACTCCTTCGATGACCGACACCTAGCCAACGACCTGAGCGAGTTCTACTGTCGATTTGAAAGACAAAAGGTCAGTCCTGACACCATCCCCCCACGACACCTCCCTACAGCTACAGCCACTGTGCATCACCTCCACCTCACCCACCTCAGCAGGGACCTTGGGCCCCCCCCCCACCAAAGCCCTCCTTAAAGGTCTCCACCTCCACCCCCCTACCCACCTCAGTGACGACTCTCTCCATCCACGAGAGGGACGTCAACAGACTCTTTAGGAGACAGAATCCCAGGAAAGCTGCTGGACCAGATGCTGTCTCCCCATCATGCTTGAAGCACTGTGCTGACCAGCTGTCTCCAGTGTTCACAGACATTTTCAACACCTCACTGGAGACATGTCACATGCCAGCCTGCTTCAAGACCTCAACCATCATCCCTGTCCCCAAGAAGCCAAGGACCACAGGACTTAATGACTTCAGACCCGTCGCCCTGACCTCTGTGGTTATGAAGTCCTTTGAGCGCCTTGTGCTTTCACACCTCAAAGCCATTACCGACACCCTCCTGGACCCCCCTGCAGTTTGCCTACAGAGCCAATAGGTCTGTAGATGATGCAGTCAACCTGGCCCTCCACTACATCCTCCGGCACCTGGACTCTGCAGGAACCTACGCCAGGATCCTGTTTTTGGACTTCAGCTCTGCCTTCAACACCATCATCCCGGCTCTGCTCCAGGAGAAGCTCTCCCAGCTTGGTGTGCCTGACTCCACCTGCAGGTGGATCACTGACTTTCTGTCTGACAGGAAGCAGCATGTCAAGCTGGGGAAACACGTCTCCAACTCACAGACCATCAGCACTGGATCCCCTCAGGGCTGTGTTCTTTCGCCTCTGCTCTTCTCCCTCTACACCAACAACTGCACCTCCAGTCATCAGTCCGTCCAAGCTTCTGAAGTTCGCGGACGACACCTCCCTCATCGGACTCATCTCTGATGGAGGCAGAGTCCGCTTACAGGTCGGAGGCTGACCACCTGGTGAAGTGGTGCAACCAAAACAATTTAGATCTCAACGCTCTAAAGACAGTGGAGATGGTTGTGGACTTCAGGAAGAACCCAGCCCCACCTGCCCCCCATGACCCTCTGTGGCTCCACAATTAACATTGTGGAGTCTTTCCGCTTCCTGGGAACTACAATCTCCCAGGACCTCAAGTGGGAGCTGAACATCAGCTCCCTCGTCAGAAAGCACAACAGAGGATGTACTTCCTGCGGCAGCTGAAGAAATTCAACCTGCCAAAGACAATGATGGTGCACTTCTACACAGCCATCATTGAGTCCATCCTCACATCCTCCATCACCATCTGGTACGCTGCTGCCACTGCCAAGGACAAGGGCAGACTGCAGCGTGTCATTCGGTCAGCTGAGAAGGTGATTGGCTGCAATCTGCCGCCGCTCCAGGACCTTTACGCCACCAGGACTCTGAAGCGTGCTGGAAAGATTGTGGCTGACCCCTCCCACCCCGGACACAAACTCTTTGAGTCCCTCCCCTCTGGCAGGAGGCTGAGGTCCATCAGGACCAAAACCTCACGCCACATGAACAGCTTTTTCCCCTCCGCCACTAGCCTTATTAACAAGGCCCGGAAACCACCGTGACTCTCCACCTGGCTCTTCATGCCACTGTTCTCTCTGCGCTAATGCTCTTTGCTCTTTATTTATCTATTTTATTTTATTTCTATCTTTATTTTTAATTTAATACATACTGTGTACATATACTTATATTGTTTACCTATACTTATATTGTCTAATATTACATTTAGAGAATGTGTGATGTGCACCAGCAACACCAAAACAAATTCCTTGTATGTGTCAAAAAACGTACTTGGCAATAAAACCCTTTCTTTTCTGATTTCTGATGGCGCCATTGGAGGTTCGCGTCCTGAAGCGAAGCTTACCCCCTTGATTCTTTCAGATGTTTCAGACCAGATGTTGTAACAGCGGCCATGTTGTGTATAGTTTAGGGTCCTCACCACCACCAGACCAATCAGCATTGAGCAGATTGAACATGTAGCTGGACTTGAATGGCCTTCTTTTGACTGAAAGTACTGCCAAACAACAACTTGTTCTGCTCACCAGATCCATGTCCACTTCCTCACAGCCTACAGCTCACCAGATCCATGTCCACTTTCTCACAGCCTACAGCTCACCAGATCCATGTCCACTTTCTCACAGCCTACAGCTCACCAGATCCATGTCCACTTTCTCACAGCCTACTGCTCACCAGATCCATGTCCACTTCCTCACAGCCTACAGCTCACCAGATCCATGTCCACTTTCTCACAGCCTACTGCTTATCAGATCCATGTCCACTTCCTCACAGCCTACTGCTGACCAGATCCATGTCCACTTCCTCACAGCCTACTGCTCACCAGATCCATGTCCACTTCCTCACAGCCTACAGCTCACCAGATCCATGTCCACTTTCTCACAGCCTACTGCTTATCAGATCCATGTCCACTTTCTCACAGCCTACAGCTCACCAGATCCATGTCCACTTCCTCACAGCCTACAGCTCACCAGATCCATGTCCACTTCCTCACAGCCTACTGCTCACCAGATCCATGTCCACTTCCTCACAGCCTACTGCTCACCAGATCCATGTCCACTTCCTCACAGCCTACAGCTCACCAGATCCATGTCCACTTCCTCACAGCCTACTGCTCACCAGATCCATGTCCACTTCCTCACAGCCTACTGCTCACCAGATCCATGTCCACTTCCTCACAGCCTACTGCTCACCAGATCCATGTCCACTTCCTCACAGCCTACTGCTCACCAGATCCATGTCCACTTTCTCACAGCCTACTGCTCACCAGATCCATGTCCACTTCCTCACAGCCTACTGCTCACCAGATCCATGTCCACTTCCTCACAGCCTACTGCTCACCAGATCCATGTCCACTTTCTCACAGCCTACTGCATTGAACGCTCCACCTACACTGTAAGAGATGATTCTGTGGTCATGCAGATTTAAATTAATGTATTAGGTCAAATATATTCAATATAATTGTGTTTTTTATTTTGAGGCAAATATTTAATTAAATTTCAAATAAAAATGTTTGGAATAAAATCCACCCATTGTAGTTAAATAAAACATAAGCATTATATTTGTACTTTTTGGGCCATAGACCCAAAGTTTAGTTATTTCCTAAGAAAGAATATTTAGATTTAATTCATTGCATTGATTAAATTCAAATCGATGTGCATATTAATGTAGATGATTATTACTCAATTATCATTGATATGTAGAATTAAATTTTTTTTATTAGTACTATTTACACATTAGGGAGTTTATCTTTTTCAAATCAACTCAATATTTTTGTTTAGGTTATAATTAATTCTGTAATGTTTTCTATTTGAATCTACTCATATTAAATGGATATAATTAATATTTACTCAATACCAAACCAAATGTAAAATTTAATTAATAATATTGCTTGTAATCTGTTGCCTCATTTTTATTGAGTAGATATGGTGTATTTTTTCTTACAGTGTACGTAAACACCTACGGTGACCAGCATAGCGTTGCCTAAAGGCCTTTTTACAGTTGTGCGTCGGCTCCACGCAGAGCTCTCGCCGTAGCCTTAAAAAGTGGCCTGATGTTTATACTTGTGCGCTGGTGTGTGCGTCGAGCCGCATGTGTGTGTGTGGGGAGTGTGTGGTAGAGAGAAGTGAGAGTGCTGTCGATTACCTTCGGAGCGCGGAGCGAGTAGCGAATCTGGAGTCATAGGGAGAGAAACAAAGTGTCTCCTCTGTTCTTTCTGACCACAGTGGGAAATATGTAGCAGGAGAAGTTAACCCTCTCCTTGATTTCATGTTGTTTATGGAGAAGGAGAACCAGGATATGAGTCGGTAGAAATGCAACGCTACCAAGCCACGGCCGAGCTACGTGCGTCACCTCGACGTGTAGTTAAATTTTTTGAGAGGTGCACGTCAGGCTACGGCGCAGGGTCAGGCGTAGACGCAGACCCCTCTGCGTCGACGCACAACTATAAAAAGGCCTTAAGGGAGAATGACATGGACAATGGAAAATTGAGACCTGTTTAAAATGATTTTGGACCAAGAACACAACATGACAATGAATTTAGGACTTTTTAAGGCCTAAAATGTAGATTTTGAAATGTTCTCCTGAGCAGAAACCCTGATGTAACTAACAGACCTGAGAGGGAGAGGTGTAACTCTCGGCCAAACAGCGAATACATCACACTAAAAACTGACTACCAAGGACACGGTGTGTTTTCAGTGGTTTTATTATTAATGAACTAGTTTCGTCTGTAAAAGGACAGAGGAGGGGAGGAGGTGTGGGGGGGGAGAACTGTTTCCACTGCTGTCAGTCTAAATGTTTCCACCCGTTATCGTCTTCAGTCCAGCTTCGTGTTCACATGTGAAAACAGTCTGTATTTACATTTTAAAATCCAGAAATGTCTTTCTGTCTAAAGGATGAAGTGGGTCAAAATGAGGATGTGTTAATTTGATGTCAGGAGGTGGGAATGTTACGAGTTATTTGGGGATTTTGGGGTTGTATATTTTTTTTTTTTTTCCATCACGCAGTAGTGCTCGTCTCCCTCGCTCCTGAAGCCAGATGGGACGGGTTCAGTTGGCAGAGGGGTGAAAGGTCAGCTGCTGGCCGGGGTGAGCCTGGACCTGAAGAGCTGCAAGACACAACATACAGACATGTTTCTTAGAAATCTGTATATTCAAAGACACAAGAAATTACACAAGTAAAGACGAGCGGCACCTTTGGTGATGCGATAGAATTTTTAAGTCATAGTATAGTATGTCGAAAGAGGTCATAAAAAGTCATAGTATAGTATGTCGAAAAAGTATAAAAAGTCATAGTTTAGTATGTTGAAAAAAGTCCCAAAAAAGTCATAGTATAATATGTCGAAAAAAGTCATAAAAAGTCATAGTATAGTATGTCGAAAAAGTATAAAAAGTCATAGTATAGTATGTCGAAAAAGTATAAAAAGTCATAGTATAGTATGTCGAAAAAGTATAAAAAGTCATAGTATAATATGTCGAAAAAAGTCATAAAAAGTCATAGTATAGTATGTCGAAAAAGTATAAAAAGTCATAGTATAGTATGTCGAAAAAGTATAAAAAGTCATATAGTATGTCGAAAAAGTATAAAAAGTCATCGTATAATATGTCGAAAAAAGTCATAAAAAGTCATGGTATAGTATGTCGAAAAAGTATAAAAAGTCATAGTATGGTATGTTGAAAAAAAACATAAAAAGTCATAGTATAGTATGTCAAAAAAGTCATAAAAAGTCATAGTATAGTATGTCGAATTTCTTTTTTGTTAAAGGTGTAGTATGTAAAAAATAAACTGGTTTAGTATGATAAGTCCTGATATGTCCTAGTACAGCACGTCAGAGCCAGTCTGTGTTTAGTCCTGATATGATGATTTGTAACCTATTTTTAATTTAGTCTTAGGCCCAAAAATTTGGTTAGTCAAGTTTTAGTCGACTAAAAGCCTCGTCATTTTAGTCTAGTTTTAGTCAAAACATTTTAGTCTTTTTTTAAATAAATTATTTCTGATAACCAATTCAGTCAAATAGTTATAAAAATAAATGAATGCTATAAAGTTATATAAATATTGAGCCTCTTCCTTATTTCACCAGTAAACGACAAAAACAACCACTGCATGGGGAAAGGATATTTTACACTAAAATAAATGGCACCTGTCGGGTCTCGGTAACAGCTGAATATTCTCTCTCATGATGAAAAAGTAGAGACGATTGTAGACGAAAATGAAGAGAGATTTTATCTTAGTTTTTATTTTATGCAAAACATTTTAGTCTCGTCTTTCGTCAACAATAATGCACGTTAATTTAGTCTTAGTCAGCGTTTTTGGACATCGGCGCAGTCTCGTCATCGTCTCGTCTTAGTCATGGAAGAAAAGGTCGTTGACGAACATATTTAGTCTCGTCTCGTCTGACGAAATGAACACTATTTCGGAGTGCTTGTGTCGTACCTTGTGGGTGTCCGATGTAGAAGTGTTGTGGCCCTCCCTGTTGGGGGCCATGTTGGGGGTTGGAGCCCCCGCCTTGCTGAGGGGAGACGTAGTGCAGCATGACGGGCGGCAGGCCGTGGCCAGCTGAGTGGTGGGGTCCAGACATTCCTCCGGTGACATGAGCCTGCAGAGGACATTAATCAGAAGCAACATGACATTGGGTTTTTATTTTACGAATATTCTTGTTACAAAGAAACCGTCTATTTTGTATTATAAATTACCCTTTTGTTTAGATAGTTAGATAGATTAGTTTAAAGTCATAGTATAATATGTCGAAAAAAGTCCTAAAAAGTCATAGTATAGTATGTCGAAAAAAAGTCCTAAAAAGTCATAGTATAGTATGTCGGAAAAAGACAAAAAGTCATATTATAGTATGTCGAAAAAAAGTCCTAAAAAGTCATAGTATAGTATGTCGGAAAAAGACAAAAAGTCATAGTATAGTATGTCGACAAAAGTCCTAAAAAGTCATAGTATAGTGTGTTGAAAAAAAGTCATAAAAAGTCATAGTATAATATGTCGAAAAAAAGACAAAAAGTCATAGTATAGTATGTCGAAAAAAAGACAAAAAGTCATAGTATAGTATGTCGACAAAAGTCATAAAAAGTCATAGTATAATATGTCGAAAAAAAGACAAAAAGTCAAAGTATAGTATGTTGAAAAAAAGTCCTAAAAAGTCATAGTATAATATGTCGAAAAAAAGACAAAAAGTCATAGTATAGTATGTCGACAAAAGTCCTAAAAAGTCATAGTATAGTATGTCAAAAAAAAGACAAAAAGTCATAGTATAGTATGTCGAAAAAAGTCATAGTATAGTATGTCGAAAAAAGACAAAAAGTCATAGTATAGTATGTCGAAAAAGTCATAGTATAATATGTCGACAAAAGTCCTAAAAAGTCATAGTATAGTATGTCGAAAAAAGTCATAGTATAATATGTCGAAATAAAGAATAAAAATTCATAGTATAGTATGTCGAAATAAAGTCATAAAAAAGTCATATTATAGTATGTCGAAAAAAAGTAATAAAAAGTCATAGTATAATATGTCGAAATGAAGTCATTAAAAAGTCATAGTATAGTATGTCGAAAAAAAGACAAAAAAGTCATAGTATAGTATATCGAAAAAAAGACAAAAAAGTCATAGTATAGTATGTCGAAAAAAAGTCCAAAAAAGTCATAGTATAGTATGTCGAAAAAAAGTTACAAAAAAGTCATAGTATAATATGTCGAAAAAAAGACCCTAAAAAAGTCATAGTATAGCATGTCGAAAAAAAGACAAAAAAGTCGTAGTATAGTATGTCGAAAAAAAGTCATAGTATAATATGTCGAAAAAAAGTCATAAAAAAGTCATAGTATAGTATGTCGAAAAAAAGTCATAGTATAATATGTCGAAAAAAAGTACAAAAAAGTCATAGTATAGTATGTCGACAAAAGTCCTAAAAAGTCATAGTATAGTATGTCGAAAAAAAGACAAAAAGTCATAGTATATTATGTCGAAAAAAGTCATAGTATAGTATGTCGAAAAAAGACAAAAAGTCATAGTATAGTATGTCGAAAAAGTCATAGTATAATATGTCGAAAAAAGACAAAAAGTCATAGTATAGTATGTCGACAAAAGTCCTAAAAAGTCATAGTATAGTATGTTGAAAAAAGTCCTAAAAAGTCATAGTATAGTATGTCGAAAAAAGTCATAGTATAATATGTCGAAAAAAGACAAAAAGTCATAGTATAGTATGTCGACAAAAGTCCTAAAAAGTCATAGTATAGTATGTCGAAAAAAAGACAAAAAGTCATAGTATAGTATGTCGAAAAAAAGACAAAAAGTCATAGTATAGTATGTCGACAAAAGTAAAAAGTCATAGTATAGTACGTCGAGTCATAGTATAGTATGTCGAAAACAAAAGTCAAAAAGTCATAGTATAGTATGTCGAAAAAAGTCCTAAAAAGTCATAGTATGTCGAAAAAGTCATAGTATAGTATGTCGAAAAAAAAGACAAAAAGTCATAGTATAGTATGTCGAAAAAAAGACAAAAAGTCATAGTATATTATGTCGAAAAAAGTCATAGTATAGTATGTCGAAAAAAGACAAAAAGTCATAGTATAGTATGTCGAAAAAGTCATAGTATAATATGTCGACAAAAGTCCTAAAAAGTCATAGTATAGTATGTCGAAAAAGTCATAGTATAATATGTCGAAAAAAGACAAAAAGTCATAGTATAGTATGTCGACAAAAGTCCTAAAAAGTCATAGTATAGTATGTCGAAAAAAAGTCATAAAAAGTCATATTATAGTATGTCGAAAAAAGTCATAGTATAATATGTCGAAAAAAGACAAAAAGTCATAGTATAGCATGTCGAAAAAAAGACAAAAAGTCATAGTATAGCATGTCGAAAAAAGTCATAAAAAGTCATAGTATAGTATGTCGAATTTCTTTTTTTTAAAGGCGTAGTATGTAGAAAATAAACAGGTTTAGAATGATAAGTCCTGATATGTCGTAGTCCAGCACGTCACATACATGACTATGCGACTCGACATGCCACAAGAGGTAAGTTTACTTCACCAAAAGCAAAGACTAATCTTGTTAAGCGTATGGTCATGTATAGAGCAATGCAAGAATGGAATGTGTTACCTGAACAAATAACACAGGAAAGCAGTAAAAGGAGATTTAAAGGTTTAGTTAAAACCTATCTATTGTTGTTGAGTAGACAAAGAAACATTGGTTGAGGTTTACAAAATATATGTATGTTTGTGAAATTGTGAGCTGTGTCCAGAGAGGATGATAGCCATGTTATAGTATGATAGTATGTGGATGTACCTGTTTATATATATATTTAAAAAATAAAAATTGTTCAACCTAAGAGTAAGGAATGTTCGATACCTGCACTGTTGGAGCTATGTGTCTGTCCTTGTCTTATGTGTGTGTTTTTTGTCAAGAAATTATAGCGTATGTTTAGTTTTCATTTTAAAAATGTTTAATTTGTTTATGATGTTATGTGTATGTATTATTGCATTGTCACAGTTACAAGTGAGTTGTAAGGACCTCAGGAAGAATAGCACCTGCAATGCAGGAGCTAATGGGGATCCTAAACAAACAATCTGCGTCTGACGGCAGCTTTGACCCTGATTTCCTGCCTGCCGACTAAATCCACACACACTGCGGGTTAATCGGCATCGCCTCGGCGCTTGAGCGTGACGTGTGAACTGTTAAAAACACGAGACGAGAGGCTCACTGAAGCCTCGCAGACACATTCCAGATACCTGGCAGGTTAAATCAATTCATAACCAGAGTTACCTCAGGACACTTTACAGATAGAGTAGGTCTAGACCACACTATAACTTACAAAAGACCTAACACTTCCAGTAATTCCCATTTCCCGTTTCCATTGTCAAAAGCAGTGGATGGTACAAACAGAAGTGCTCCTTTCCGATCTGTGTGTTGTTACCCCTCTGTTGAGCCACCTAGCACTCTCCGATACTGTGCAGACGTTCCTCTGCATCGTCAGCCAAGAGTTGCTATGTGAAAAGCAACGAGCAGAGAAACAGACTTGTGGTTTGAGAGTTAAAGGTGAACTCGTCAAAGTATTGTCCATAGCAATCCCCCCCAAAACGTCCCAGTTAGAGAGTAAATCCCATTAAAATAGTCTTCATAAATCTTTACAATCACTCCCCGAAAGAACCAAGCAGGCATCACTTATTACACGATTAAAATTTTCATCAAAACTTGCCATTCTCAACGTTACTTTCTATATTTGGGTCCAATTGCATTCTCACCAAAAGTGAACCGAACTCTGGAGCACTTGACGGTGAACAGAGATCCAAGAGCTCTCCAGCGTTTTCATGAGCACTAGAGTTTAGATGTTCTGTGTGCACCAGTGTTTGAATGAGCTTTCACCTCACCCCAAACGAACCAGACTATGGGACCAAACGTTCTACGGTTCGGTTAAAAACGGACCAAACTGCTCAGGTGTGAAAGCAACGGCGGGGTGGCTCAGTGGGTCGAGCAGGGGCACATGCAGTACAGGCCAAAAGTTTGGACACACCTTCTCATTCAATGCGTTTCCTTTTTATTTTCATGTTTATTTACATTGTAGATTCTAACTGAAGGCATCAAAACTATGAATGAACACATATGGAATTATGTACTTAACAAAAAAGTGTGAAATAACTGAAAACATGTCTTATATTTTAGATTCTTCAAAGTAGTCACCCTTTGCTTTTTTTGATAACTCTGCAAACCCTTGGTGTTCTCTCAATGAGCTTCATGAGGTAGTCACCTGAAATGGTTTTACCTTCACAGGTGTGCTTTGTCAGGGTTCATTAGTGGAATTATTTCCCTTATTAATAAAAAAGCAAAGGGTGGCTACTTTGAAGAATCTAAAATATAAGACATGTTTTCAGTTATTTCACACTTTTTTGTTAAGTACATAATTCCATATGTGTTCATTCATAGTTTTGATGCCTTCAGTGAGAATCTACAATGTAAATAGTCATGAAAATAAAAAGGAAACACATTGAATGAGGTGTGTCCAAAATTTTGGCCTGTACTGTATGTTTAGAGGTTCATGCCTCGATGCAGAGGTCCAAGGTTTCGACTCTGACCTGTGATGACTTCCTGCATCTCTCTCTCTCTCTCTCTCCTTTCTCTTCTGTCCATTAAAGTGCCCATAATATGAAAAAATCTCTTTTTCTGGGATTTGGGGTGTTCTTTTGTGTCTCTGGTGCTTCAAACAAACTTTAAAAAAATCCATCCCTGGTGTTCTGAGTGAGATCTGGTTTCTGAATGTGTCCTGCCTTCAGTCTCCTGGTGAGCTGGTCACAATCTGCACGGCTTTCTACGGCACTAGCCGAAATGAGGTGGCTAACTGCAACCGTTAGCTCGTAGCGTTAGCATGCTACCTCGTTCTCAATAGCAAAGCACTGCTACAACACACACTAGTTCACCGTAATCTCCAAAAGAACTACTTCCATGTGCTCCCTGGTTTAGAAGAAGTCTCCCAGCTAATCCTGAAGGTGGAGAAACAGCCTTTCTTTTACTGTCTATGGAGCTAGCTGACATGATCTACATCTGAGCTACTGAGCATGTGCGAGGGCAATCAAAGATAGTACAGAAGAAGAGATGTCTCACTCTGTAGCTAAAACAGAGACCTGAACACAGGGTGAAAAGAGGAGCTGCAGCAGTGAGAGAGAGCTGTGCAGTACAACTAAAATATGGTGTAGATAATTAAACCATGTAAACCTATTCTGGTACAACCTTAAAATACAGTTATGAACCTGAAAATGAGCATAATATGGGCGCTTTAAAGGCGGAAAAGCCCAAAAAAATAATCTTTAAAAGAAATAAGAAGAGTTGGTGGCTGTTCATATTCACCTGTGTGAGCTGGCTGATGGAGGGGAAGCCGTGGGGCAGCTGCTGGTGGGTGGGGAGGCTGTATCCCTGCATGGTGTAGGAGGCCTGGGGGGAGCTGTGGCCCGGCTGCATGTTAGGAGGGTTGGGGGCCGACAAACCTCCAGAGTGGAACATGGACTGAGGCTGAGGCCCGGCCTGATTTGACTGAGAGGGAAAACAGAGTTTGAGATAAAGATTAAAAAAAACTACGATTGATCAAATCATGTCAAGTCAAGTCATTTTATTTGTATAGCACATTTAAAGGAACAACTGTTGACCCAAAGTGCTTTACAGGTAGAACAGGGAAGGCAGAGACAATATGCCTTAAAAATACATAATCGCATGTGCGAGGCACCATGAATACAAATAGGCAAAGAAAGAATTAACAATGCAACATAGAATAAAATAACAAAGGAACAATGTTTGTAAAAAAAAAGAGGAAGAGGCAAAGATCGCAGATCAGGACATCACACAGTAACCTGGTTTTCTTCAAACTGTATTCAATTATTTCTTTAAAAGGTGCCCTGCCACATAAAACAGTTTTTTACTTATATATTTTTAAATGTGTCAGGTCCATATATGTGTTTTTGTGTTATGTGGTGAATGTGAAAATGAACTGCTGCCTCCTCTGTCAGCTCTAGACACTCAACAGAAATAAACAGAGACATCAGACCAATCACAACAGCTGGTCAGTCTGACATCATACTGCCTGAGCTCATTAATATTCATGAGCTCGTCCCAGTTGGGCTGAGATAAAGGATTCTGACAGCCAGGCTCTCATTGGCTAGCTGTTAGCCAATCAGATTCAAACAGCTTAGCTTGTTGTTAATATTAATGAGAACTGGCAGAAATCGAGCTGAGTCTTCCTGCAGGCTTTCTATACCGCGCTAGAATGGCTTGAAACAAGTTCACTGTTGTGGCAAAATATGATAAATCAGGTTTTTAATTGAATTATGGGAACATATACAACGTGTATCAATGTGATATACAGTACAGGCCAGAAGTTTGGTGTGTCCAAACTTTTGGCCTGTACTGTACTCAAGAGGAAACGAAAATCCTGCTGGACAGGGGTATAATAGTTTAGAATTTTTAACTAGTTTTGACTTTTTTGTGACTTTTCGGCATCAAGCTGTTGGGCAAATGTCTTTATTTATGTAAAGTAAATTATAATAGTTTATTTTGGCCAGTTTTGATTATTGGGGCGGGCTGTAACCCCCCCCCATCCCTCCTGTAAATTAAACCTAAGCTGCAAAGTAATCTCATTTTTGAGGGGCTGAACGTGCGTCAAAACACGTGAACATTTGCAAACGCATCAGAACCTAGGAACATTTTTCTATATTTAGTTTTAATGTGGTTCAGTTATTTCACACTTTTTGGTTAAGTACATAATTCCATATGTGTTCATTCATAGTTTTGATGCCTTCAGTGAGAATCTACAATGTAAATAGTCATGAAAATAAAAAGGAAACGCATTGAATGAGAAGGTGTGTCCAAACTTTTGGCCTGTACTGTATATAGGAGATGTTAATGTGTCTGCCTGGTGGGGGTCACAGGTGCTGCCTTCCTCACTGCTACAGAGACTCTCCCCCCTCGTGCAGTCCTCAGTTGCTGCTGTGTAGCTGCAGACATCCACAGATAGTCTGACGCTACACAGTCACTAACAGCCACAGCGGCTGTGACCACAGATGGCCCGCCACTGTATAACCCGGGCCAAACGCCTTAAGCATGGACATTCAAAATGCAAGATCAGCTAAATGACTTCATCTAGTGGAAAATCCCCAAAAGAGGTGGTCTTAGGCCTAAAAAGTAGTCAACTGAAGTTTTACACGCATGATCTGAAGGTGATCATCAATAGAGGGTCTCTCTTTTGGATTATATAAGGCGAAGTTAGACAAAGGAATCTTTAGCAAGCTTACCGGTACTTGCTCTGGGTTTTTCTGTGTTATCTTTTGTGCACATTAAAACTTATTTTTCACATCTGACTCTGAGTGGATTTTCTGAGACCTTGTTCTGGGACTTTTTCATACTTTGAGAGAACTTGAAGAGAAGTTGACAAAGTGCAGCTGGCAATGAAGTCCTGTAATATATATTATTTATAAATAAATCTGGCCTTGAGCCACAGACCTATATTTTGTTTCTACATAACCAAGTTACAGAGTCCATGGTAGACCTTCAGACATTACCACAAACTTATGAAATATGTGTGTGGCAGGGCACCTTTAACACAAACTTTATTATTTTCCTCTTTTGTTGTCAGAAATGTCTTAATGCAGCTCTAACAGTAAAAAGCATTTCAAAAAAGGTTTTGTGTTTCCATCTCAGAACCACGGTTTGTTCCAATATCATTTTAGGGATGAAAAATATCTCCATATATACAGTATATCGTCATTTTTTACAAGTCAATGGCCACCCTTTTACAAATATTTAAACAGTGACAAGGTGATGTCATCTGACTTTGTGGAAGGTATATAATGTTCAATGCTCAATATAATGTTTTCACATTAACCCTTTTTTCTCATTTTCTGAAAAGCAGTTTTGGACATACAAAGTTTTTTTATGTGTGTTATGTTAAATTCTGACCAAAATAATCAGATTGTAATATTTCAGCCCTTTACCAACTGCGTATAAATTACTGCCAACCATTTCACAAAGTACGCCAAGGCTTTTCTTTGGGACAAACTAACATCTCCTCATCCAGGCAGCGGTTAACGTTAACGCCAGTGCAGTGTTACCTGGTTGTGTCCGGGGCTGGGAGCTGTGTGCTGGGGAGGAGGCTGGTTCCCAGTGGGGGTGCTGGAGGGCTGAGGGTGATGCATGGGGCCCGAATGGTGAGAGAACGACTGAGCTGAGAGAGAAACACCAAATAAAAGAGTGAATTTAGCAACTTCTCAGTCCTTTAAAGGGTCCAATGTGTGGGAGTTTCTCCCGTCTAGCGTTGAGATCATATATATCATCAGCTCTCTCTGGCACCACGCAGGTTAAAGTAGGTATTACAGCTACGGTAGCCTTCAGGCTTCAACAAGCCGCTCTCTTGCTCTTTACAATCTCCTTTTTCTGGGAGAAGAAGAAGAAGAAGAAGAAGAAGAAGACTCCTGTTCCTGAAATTAGGATTTTTAATACGTGTGGTCCTCCATGTTTCCTTCTTCTTGAAGCTTCAATACCCATTAGCAACATTAGCAGCATTAGCAACATTAGCAGCATTAGCAACATTAGCAGCAGCTGTGAGTTTATCATGTGACAGAGAAAAGGTGAAAGGTGGAGCAGTATGTCCTGTATGTCTCTACACACACACACACACACACACACACACACACACACACACACACACACACACACACACACACACACACACACAGGTGGACAGTATGTCCTGTATGTCCTCTTACACACACACACACACACACACACACACACACACACACACACACACACACACACACACACACACACACACACACACACACACACACACACACACACACACACACACACACACACACACACAGGTGGAGCAGTATGTCCTGTATGTCTCTTATACACACACACACACACACACACACACACACACACACACACACACACACACACACACACACACACACACACACACACACAGGTGGAGCAGTATGTCCTGTATGTCTCTTATACACACACACACACACACACACACACAGGTGGAGCAGTATGTCCTGTATGTCCCCACACACACACACACACACACACACACACACACACACACACAGGTGGAGCAGTATGTCCTGTATGTCTCTTATACACACACACACACACACACACACACACACACACACACACACACACACACACACACACACACACACACACACACACACACAGGTGGAGCAGTATGTCCTGTATGTCCCTTATATACACACACACACACACACACACACACACACACACACACACACACACACACACACACAGGTGGAGCAGTATGTCCTGTATGTCCCTATATACATACACACACACACACACACACACACACACACACACACACACACACACACACACACAGGTGGAGCAGTATGTCCTGTATGTCCCTTATACACACACACACACACACACACACACACACACACACACACACACACACACACACACACACACACAGGGTGGAGCAGTATGTCCTGTATGTCCCCCATATACACACACACACACACACACACACACACACACACACACACACACACACACACACACAGCACACACAAGCACACACACACACACACACACACACACACACACACACACACACAGGTGGAGCAGTATGTCCCTTACACACACACACACACACACACACACACACACACACACACACAGCACACACACACACACACACACACACACACACACAGGTGGAGCAGTATGTCCCGTATGCACGCACACACACACACACACACACACACACACACACACACAGGTGGAGCAGTATGTCCCTTACACACACACACACACACACACACACACACACACACACACACAAGCACAAGCACACACACACACAAACAGTTAGAGCAGTATGTCCCTTATACACACACACACACACACACACACACACACACACACACACACACACACACACACACACACACACACACACACACACACACACACACACACACACACACAAAGTTAGAGCAGTATGTCCTGTGTGTCTCTTACCAGCTAACATATTTCTAGATGATCATGAATATGGAGCGTCTACCCCAGTTCATGATAACACTAATGGTAAATTTCCAGCCAATAGGAACACTTGGAGTTGATGGTGGAGGTAAATAGTCATGAAGAAGGACGAGTTGGTGAACGGGGGAAACGGATTTAGATAGAGAACAACTAAACACGTTACACACTGGGGCTTTAAAGGGGCAATAATCCTGCAGAAGCCACAACTTTTGGCTGATAACTTAACTATAGACGGTTTGAATTGGACCTGTTAAGTAATGTCTTACATTTAAAGAAAACAAATTAGAGCTGAAACGATTCCTCGAGAAACTCGATTACTTAAAAACATTAACGCAAATTCTTTGGGAAACGCTCTGAAAGTCCAACGAAGAAGAAAAGAACTCAAACTTGGGTTTAGGCAGCGAGAACATTTTGCATCACTTATTATGAGAACTAAACTAAACACACAACATTCATGGTTTGATTATATTTAAAATAACATCCTGCTGCGGCTTCCAGTCCCAAACTGAATTGAGCTTACCATACATGGCCTGTTGTGGCCCCTGGGGGCCCTCAGCCTGGCCGGGGTACTGGGGGCCAGGTGGCCCCATCTGCTGGGGAGGGGCCCCGGACGTCAGCATCCTCGCTCCCCCCTGCAGCATCGAGTACACTGTCTGCAAGCAACAAGTCAAAGATTTATCCACTACTCACAGTTCATTTTTAGATTAAAGGGAAACTACGCAGTTGTTTTAGCTTAATTAACCCTAACTGAATATATAATGAGTTTAAACTCAAACTACAGTTTTATCTCTTGGAGCGTGCATTTCTTTAAATTCTTATTTTTTTATTTATGTCTTTCTGTTGTCTGAAGGATGTTTTATTCTATTTTCTTATCTGACTCTTGTTATGTGAAGCACAGTGGTCAACTTCTGTGTTTACTTGTACTATATAAATAAAATGAAATAAAATGAAATGAAAAATAGGACTTTATTCGGGTTGAATGGTGGTCATCTCGATATGGAGAAAATCAGATATCACGATATTCTTGACCAAATACCTCGATATCGATATTGCGGCGATATTCTAGGGTTGACAGTTGGTGCTCTAACAAAATATCTTCAGATTATTTTAGATAAATAATCATCAGTAATGTGGATATAATGTGTAAGTGGGTAAAGGTGAATAATAGAAGAGCTACAACAGTCTGGTAAGATCAGAAATGTACATCACTTTACTGTGATGCAGCCTTTAAAACCAGGAAAAGACACTTATGTCATATACAGGGCTTAAAGTGAAAACAAATCCTGAACCTGAAACTTTTTTGGAAGGGGGGGTACTTACATTACACATCAAAACTTTGCATTGTTTAGATTTTCATAAACTCTTGGACAAGGCCGTTATGTTTAAATAACTCAGGCATGAAAACGGGTCAGGGGTGAAAAAGGTGAGAAAGATATTACCCCTCTAGGGGGGTCCGGGGGCATGCTCCCCCGGAAGAACATTTTAAATATTCCATATTTTAAAGCATCAATCTGATGCATTTTGAGATGCATTTTTTGCCAACAGTGTAATATTTCAATATGCACTCATTAAAGTTAATTTGACTGGCAAAACAGTTAAAGTCCTTCTGACATTACACAATAATAAAAGTCATAATTTTTTCAGACTAAAAAGTTTTGGATACATTTTTACTTCTTCCAACCATATGTTAAATTAAGAGTCAATGTGTTTTTACATATTGCAATAATATCATAATCCTACAATGAATCATTGTGAAAACTAAACTTTACTACTTTGACCAGGTCATCATCAAAAGAGCAAATTAGTTCATTCATGATGTAGTCCATGTTGATATTAGCTGCTTTATTTACATTTATTAAAAACGTGGCATTGTTTATCTTTTCATATAGCTAGACGTCTAGACTCTGGGACAAGGCCGTTATGTTTAAATACCTGCCATGCTGAGTCCAAACAGACAGCTTTGTCGAGGCAGTTTGGGCTTCACATAGCTACAGTGAACGTGCACACACGTATTGTTTGTATCACGGTCGGTCAGTAAAGTCGCAGTCGCAGCGGTAGCGGTCGATGCCGGTAACGTACTCGCATGACCGTGCACGGACCGAAGCTTTGTGACTAGCATCTAGCTAATGACTAGCAAGCTCTTTCTTACCGCTGCCGCCGTCCAGTGTCTTCCTTCAACATGCGCTGCAGAAGCACCCGGCTCCCTCAGTTTGAGACACCGAGTGCTAAACGGCTTCCCGTCTCCACTATATCCTGTCTATGGTCTCCACCCTTTTCCTCTTGTCCTCTATTCATGCCCAGCGCCATTTGTTTTTAACTACTTTCTCAAATAAAACTGCATCTACATGCTCCAAGTTTGACAAACTTTGCATCCATTTCTTTTAGCCGCGTTACCACGGAGATCACACCGCACTCTAGCTTTTCGGCAAAGACCCGCCCTACTTTGCATCTGATTGGCTAGAACTCGTTTCATTGATAGGTGGAAGTTCGATGATTGATTAAACTCAGCGCATCAAAAACAAATCCCACGTGGACTTTTTAATTTATTTATTTTTCTAAAATATTCATATGCCAGTAATCCGGCACCAGGCCCGATTACTTTCAACCCTGTGTTAGTTAGAGCTGCGTTCCTCTTATATGATTGGTATGTGAAATCAATTGACTCGAAAATATTAAACCGCATGCAAGTTTTTTTTTTTCCTCACGGCCGCACGCCGGAGATCCGGCACGGTGCCGGAATACTTTAAGCCCTGCATTTATCACGATATCCAAAATCTCTATAAGATACTGTATTTATGTGTGTGTGTGTGTGTGAGTGTGAATGTGTGTGTCTGTATCCTTGTATGAATGAATATCTGGAGTTGCATGTACTCTAATGTGCCTAAGCTGCTGCTGAACTCTTTCAGTGTGTGTGCTGGGAGGGGGGGAAAGAGAGAGTGATTGGGCTGATGGCGCCCCTGTTTTTACTAAACTTTGTTCTTAATTACTATGCACATCATGTCTGATATATATAGTTTTGTGATATTTCTATTTAAAATTGTAAATGTTTTTTTTTTTTAGTTGTTGTACCTGCCCAGGGACTACAGGTGGAAATTAGCAATTGTTGCTCTAACCTGGCCCAAGACATATTCTCTTGTTTAACAAGCTTAATGTTTATTTTTGCACTGTCCCTGTTTCAAATAAATCAATTTCCAAGACAATATCTAGTCTCTCATCAGGATATCAATATAATATTGATATATTGCCCAGCCCGTTGTCTCGCTTCTCCCTAGAACCTGCGAGGGGAAAAAACACCCTTGCAACTTTCAGCATCAGGAAATATGGCGTGATATCAGGTCTCTAGGGCTTCTTAGTGGACTAACACTTATAGGATTTAGTCGACTAATGGATTAGTTGATTTAATTGACAGAGCTGTGCTCTTTGAGAGGTGGTTAAGACTAGAAAAGCACAATATAAATGTAGTTAATTAACCATCTGTAAAACTGAGTTTCTCCACAATTAATCCTGCAAAAGCACCACTTTAAATCTTGTGTTTACCAGAAATGTGCTCAGAAGTTTCTTGGAAATGAGTAATTAAGCATGAATAAGAATAAAAAATGACTAATGGACTAAAGAAATCTTAGTGGACTAAGACCAAAACTACCTAATCGACTAAGAGGTGGCAGCCCTAGTAACTACTAGTGAAATGTGTGTACCTGTCCGTGGTAGTGTGGGGGCATGGCCTGGAGCACCTGGCCGTACTGCAGGTAGGACTGTGGGTAAGGAGAAGCCACCAGGGGGGGTCCTGCTGCAGAGGCTGCAGCCGACAGCATGGGGGAGGCTGAGTGCTCCGGACGCTGTCCCACCACAGGGCCTGAAACACCACAACACACAGTCAGCTCCACCCCAGAGTCATGCTGATAGGTCAGCTCCACCCCAGAGTCACGCTGATAGGTCAGCTCCACCCCAGAGTCACTCTGATAGGTCAGCTCCACCCCAGAGTCATGCTGATAGGTCAGCTCCACCCCAGAGTCACGCTGATAGGTCAGCTCCACCCCAGAGTCACGCTGATAGGTCAGCTCCACCCCAGAGTCACGCTGATAGGTCAGCTCCACCCCAGAGTCACGCTGATAGGTCAGCTCCACCCCAGAGTCATGCTGATAGGTCAGCTCCACCCCAGAGTCATGCTGATAGGTCAGCTCCACCCCAGAGTCACGCTGATAGGTCAGCTCCACCCCAGAGTCATGCTGATAGGTCAGCTCCACCCCAGAGTCACGCTGATAGGTCAGCTCCACCCCAGAGTCACGCTGATAGGTCAGCTCCACCCCAGAGTCACGCTGATAGGTCAGCTCCACCTCCGAGAGTCACGTCTCTGATAGGTCAGCTCCACCTGAGAGTCATGCTGATAGGTCAGCTCCACCTGAGAGTCACTCTGATAGGTCAGCTCCACCTGCAGAGTCATGCTGATAGGTCAGCTCCACCTGAGAGTCACTCTGATAGGTCAGCTCCACCTGAGAGTCATGCTGATAGGTCAGCTCCACCTGAGAGTCACTCTGATAGGTCAGCTCCACCTCAGAGTCATTCTGATAGGTCAGCTCCACCTGAGAGTCACTCTGATAGGTCAGGTCCACCCCAGAGTCATGCTGATAGGTCAGCTCCACCTCAGAGTCATTCTGATAGGTCAGCTCCACCTGAGAGTCATGCTGATAGGTCAGGTCCACCCCAGAGTCATTCTGATAGGTCAGCTCCACCCCAGAGTCACGCTGATAGGTCAGCTCCACCCCAGAGTCATGCTGATAGGTCAGCTCCACCCCAGAGTCATGCTGATAGGTCAGCTCCACCTGAGAGTCATGCTGATAGGTCAGCTCCACCTGAGAGTCATGCTGATAGGTCAGCTCCACCTGAGAGTCACTCTGATAGGTCAGCTCCACCTGAGAGTCATGCTGATAGGTCAGCTCCACCTGAGAGTCATGCTGATAGGTCAGCTCCACCTGAGAGTCACTCTGATAGGTCAGCTCCACCTGAGAGTCATGCTGATAGGTCAGCTCCACCTGAGAGTCACTCTGATAGGTCAGCTCCACCTCAGAGTCATTCTGATAGGTCAGCTCCACCTGAGAGTCACTCTGATAGGTCAGGTCCACCCCAGAGTCATTCTGATAGGTCAGCTCCACCTGAGAGTCATGCTGATAGGTCAGGTCCACCCCAGAGTCATTCTGATAGGTCAGCTCCACCTGAGAGTCATTCTGATAGGTCAGGTCCACCCCAGAGTCATTCTGATAGGTCAGCTCCATCTCAGAGTCATGCTGATAGGTCAGTTCTGTGTGTGTGTCTCTGTGTGTGAGTGTGTGCGTGTCTCTGTGTGCGTGCTCTGTGTGTGTGTGTGTGCTGTGTGTGTGTGTGTGTATCTCTGTGTGCGTGTGAGTCTGTGTGTGTCCGTGCCTCTGTCTGTGTGTGTGTGTATCTGTGTGTATCTGTGTGTGTGTGTGGGTCTCTGTGTGTGTGTGTGTGTCTCTGTGTGCGTGTGTGTCTGTGTGTGTCCGTGCCTCTGTCTGTGTGTGTGTGTGTGTATCTGTGTGTGTGTATGTATCGGTGTGTGTGTGTGGCTGTGTGTGTGTGTGTGTGTGTGTGTCTCTGTGTGTGTCTCTCTGTGTGTGTGTGTGTGTCTCTGTGTGCGTGTCTCTCTGTGTGTGTGTGTGTGTGTGTGTGTGTGTGTGTGTGTGTGTGTGTGTGTGTGTGTGTGTGTGTACCTTTGGCTCTGGGGTATTTGCCCTGGTTGACCGTTGACATGGTGTACTGATACATCTGAGGAGCCTAAAGAAGAAGAGACAGACTTTAAAATCACAGCAGTGAAAAGTTCTCTCTATTGCAATCAGCCATCTGATAGTATAGAACATATGACAGAACAGTCATGACAGAACAGCCATCTGATAGTATAGAACATACGACAGAACAGTCATCTGAGACATCAAGATGGCGCCGCAGAATGGTGACACGGTGTGTTGGTGCGCTCTGTTTTGTTTTGTTTTGTGTTTTAACTATGTTTCTTGCGATGGTACCCGTATCTCATTCACCAGTGAAGAGCTCGTGAACTTCAGGGGAACAATACCATCGGACTTATTTCCCACTTTTCTTCTCCCTTCACTGGAAATTTTGGACATTCTGGTCAAAGGTGCGCTCACCTTTGCTCATGCAGCGAAACGCCGGAGGAGAGGGAAGCGGGCCGGTGTGCTTGTGCGTCTCCGCCAGCGAGGATTACGCACACCGTTACCGGGAATATTCCTCTCTAACGTGCGCTCACTGCCCAACAAACTGGAGGAACTACAACTGCTGTTGGTCAGAAACAGGGACTTTTCTTCATCTGCTGTTTTGTGCTTCACGGAGACGTGGCTCTGTGGATTAATACCGGACTCTGCGCTGCAGCTGGCAGGCTTCCAACTCTACAGAGCGGACAGAGACACGGACCTCTCCGGCAAAACTAAAGGTGGAGGAATCGGTTTCTACATCAATAGCGGTTGGTGCAACGACGTGACAGTGATCCAGCAGCATTGTTCTCCTAACCTGGAATATTTCATTATAAACTGTAAGCCTTTTTATTCACCCCGTGAGTTCGCGTCATTCATCCTGGTCGGTGTTTACATCTCACCGCAGGCCAACGTGCAGGACGCGCAGCGCATGCTTGCCGACCAGATTCTGTGCGTGGAGCGGACCAACCCGGACTCCCTAGTTATTGTCCTTGGTGACTTTAATAAAGGGAACCTCACTCACGAACTCCCTAAATATAGACAGCATATTAAATGCCCGACCAGAGAGGAGAACATTCTGGATCACTGTTACACCACAGTCAGGGATTCTTATCACGCCGTCCCCCCGTGCTGCACTGGGACACTCTGACCACGTCATGGTCCACCTGATCCCCACCTACAGGCAGAAACTAAAGCTCTGCAAACCTGTTGTGAGGACATCAAGGAAGTGGACCAGTGAGGCTGTGGAGGATCTCCAGTCGTGTTTGGATTCTACTGACTGGGATGTGTTCAGGACTGCTACCAACAGTCTGGATGAGTACACAGAGGCTGTGACGTCATACATCAGCTTCTGTGAGGACTGCTGTGTTCCATCATGCACCAGGGTGAGTTACAACAATGACAAACCCTGGTTCACAGCCAAACTCAGAAGGTTAAGGCTGGCTAAGGAAGACTCGTTCAGGAGTGGGGACAAAGACAGATTTAAAGAGTCAAAGTACAAGTTTAGCAAGGCGGTGAAGGAGGCTAAACGACGATACTCTGAGAAACTCCAAAACCAGTTCTCAGCTAATGACTCTGCAACTGTCTGGAAAGGACTTAGGCAGATCACCAACTACAAGCCTAAAAACCCCCACTCCTTCGATGACCGACACCTAGCCAACGACCTGAACGAGTTCTACTGTCGATTTGAAAGACAAAAGGTCAGTCCTGACACCATCCCCCACGACACCTCCCTACAGCTACAGCCACTGTGCATCACCTCCACCTCACCCACCTCAGCAGGGCCCTGGGCCCCCCCACCAATGCCCTCCTTAAAGGTCTCCACCTCCACCCCCCTACCCACCTCAGTGACGACTCTCTCCATCCACGAGAGGGACGTCAACAGACTCTTTAGGAGACAGAATCCCAGGAAAGCTGCTGGACCAGATGCTGTCTCCCCATCATGCTTGAAGCACTGTGCTGACCAGCTGTCTCCAGTGTTCACGGACATTTTTAACACCTCACTGGAGACATGTCACGTGCCAGCCTGCTTCAAGACCTCAACCATCATCCCTGTCCCCAAGAAGCCAAGGACCACAGGACTTAATGACTTCAGACCCGTCGCCCTGACCTCTGTGGTTATGAAGTCCTTGAGCGCCTTGTGCTTTCACACCTCAAAGCCATTACCGACACCCTCCTGGACCCCCTGCAGTTTGCCTACAGAGCCAATAGGTCTGTAGATGACGCAGTCAACCTGGCCCTCCACTACATCCTCCGGCACCTGGACTCTGCAGGAACCTACGCCAGGATCCTGTTTTTGGACTTCAGCTCTGCCTTCAACACCATCATCCCGGCTCTGCTCCAGGAGAAGCTCTCCCAGCTTGGTGTGCCTGACTCCACCTGCAGGTGGATCACTGACTTTCTGTCTGACAGGAAGCAGCATGTCAAGCTGGGGAAACACGTCTCCAACTCACAGACCATCAGCACTGGATCCCCTCAGGGCTGTGTTCTTTCGCCTCTGCTCTTCTCCCTCTACACCAACAACTGCACCTCCAGTCATCAGTCCGTCAAGCTTCTGAAGTTCGCGGATCGACACCTCCCTCATCGGACTCATCTCTGATGGAGACGAGTCCGCTTACAGGTCGGAGGCTGACCACCTGGTGAAGTGGTGCAACCAAAACAATTTAGATCTCAACGCTCTAAAGACAGTGGAGATGGTTGTGGACTTCAGGAAGAACCCAGCCCCACCTGCCCCCATGACCCTCTGTGGCTCCACAATTAACATTGTGGAGTCTTTCCGCTTCCTGGGAACTACAATCTCCCAGGACCTCAAGTGGGAGCTGAACATCAGCTCCCTCGTCAAGAAAGCACAACAGAGGATGTACTTCCTGCGGCAGCTGAAGAAATTCAACCTGCCAAAGACAATGATGGTGCACTTCTACACAGCCATCATTGAGTCCATCCTCACATCCTCCATCACCATCTGGTACGCTGCTGCCACTGCCAAGGACAAGGGCAGACTGCAGCGTGTCATTCGGTCAGCTGAGAAGGTGATTGGCTGCAATCTGCCGCCGCTCCAGGACCTTTACGCCACCAGGACTCTGAAGCGTGCTGGAAAGATTGTGGCTGACCCCTCCCACCCCGGACACAAACTCTTTGAGCCCCTCCCATCTGGCAGGAGGCTGAGGTCCATCAGGACCAAAACCTCACGCCACATGAACAGCTTTTTTCCCCTCCGCCACTAGCCTTATTAACAAGGCCCGGAAACCACCGTGACTCTCCACCTGGCTCTTCATGCCACTGTTCTCTCTGCGCTAATGCTCTTTGCTCTTTATTTATCTATTTTATTTTATTTCTATCTTTATTTTTAATTTAATACATACTGTGTACATATACTTATATTGTTTACCTATACTTATATTGTCTAATATTACATTTAGAGAATGTGTGATGTGCACCAACAACACCAAAACAAATTCCTTGTATGTGTCAAAAAACGTACTTGGCAATAAAACCCTTTCTGATTCTGATTCTGATAGTATAGAACATACGACAGAACAGCCATCTGATAGTATAGAACATATGACAGAACAGCCATCTGATAGTATAGAACATATGACAGAACAGCCATCTGATAGGATAGAACATATGACAGAACAACCGTGGGATAGTATAGAACATATGACAGAACACCCATCTGATAGTATAGAACATATGACAGAACAGCCATCTGATAGTATAGAACATATGATAGAACAGCCATCTGATAGTATAGAACATATGACAGAACAGCCATCTGATAGTATAGAACATACGACAGAACAGTCATCTGATAGTATAGAACATATGATAGAACAGCCATCTGATAGTATAGAACATATGATAGAACAGCCATCTGATAGTATAGAACATACAACAGAACAGTCATCTGATAGTATAGAACATATGATAGAACAGCCATCTGATAGTATAGAACATATGACAGAACAGCCATCTGATAGTATAGAACATATGACTGAACAGCCATTTGATAGTATAGAACATATGACAGAACAGCCATGACAGAACAGCCATCTGATAGTATAGAACATATGATAGAACAGCCATCTGATAGTATAGAACATATGACAGAACAGCCATCTGATAGTATAGAACATATGACAGAAGACTCATCTGATAGTATAGAACATACGACAGAACAGCCATCTGATAGTATAGAACATATGACAGAACAGCCATGACAGAACAGCCATCTGATAGTATAGAACATATGATAGAACAGCCATCTGAT
>JABUOV010000509.1:0-27117 GCA_025617405.1 Perca schrenkii
GTGGCATATTGCGGTCTTGGTGATCTCTACCTGCTGTAGCATAGCTCTGTTAGCTTGAGGATTTACTCATTGCTGGCTGTCTTTGCGTGTGGACATGCACGGCTAATGGAGGGCTAAATAGTCCCACCTGAGTTTCCTCACAAACCTTTAGGCCTTGTAAGGCATGGTTACAGCTTTTGAGCTCCAGACCGCTCCCACAAAAGCCTGTTAAGTTATCTGTATACTGCTCCACACCATCCTACAGCCACTTGACCTCCATGATTGTATACAGTGGAATTTATAACTCAATTCCCTATAATTCCACTCTTTTCTGGCCCTTTAAAAGCCCATTGGAGCATAAAAGGCTTTAGCCACGCCCACTGACGCATACTTAATAGATTGGAGTGATTTTTCACCTTTTCGACTCACTTTTCACCACCATACTAATGTCTAATCGACACCAATTTGATCTGTATTACCATGTGCTTCCTTCCTAGTGTTCCTTTTGCACTTTTAGGCCATTTTAGATTTTTAGTGTCGAAACCATGACACAGCAGACTGGCACAGGTGAAGACATCACAGCACAGCCTGTTCACATCCTTTTGGACTTTCACAGTGCCTCCTGTAGTTGAGCGGTGTATGGAACACAGGAAGTGATCACATGGTTTGAACTTATTCTATTTTCAGAGGTTCAATTGGATCCAGTGGTAAGTGAGATATGTATATTGCTTTTTATATTTTATGCATCTGATTTTATGATCATTTTCACTTTACTAAGGTATTGTTATATCTAGACTGTGAATAATAAAAATAATAAATATAAAACTAACCTCAAATGTTTCCAATTGGCTATGGGACACACTCCGAGGTCTGATCAACCTCTGGAGGGCCACCCTTGGATGAAGGTGTACAGTGATAATGGCCGAAACACCTGATGACTCTGAGGTCCACTGCTGATGATGTGTCCCACAATTTGCATTAAATCTTGATAAGAATGTGTGAAAGACTGTTTGTCATTTTGCAGGACATAATCAGAAAAGGACCCAGAGATAATGTTTTTTGGCTCTTGACCTAAACTTAATTAAGTGGTTTTTAGCCTAACATTACCTAAGAATTTTTTTTTAATCTAACCATAACCAAAATCTTTCTAGCCTAACCATAACCCAAGATTTTTTAATCTAACCATAACCAAGTGCTTTCTAGCCTAACCATAACCCAAGATTTTTTAATCTAACCATAACCAAGTGCTTTCTAGCCTAACCATAACCCAAGATTTTTTAATCTAACCATAACCAAGTGCTTTCTAGCCTAACCATAACCCAAGATTTTTTAATCTAACCATAACCAAATGCTTTCTAGCCTAACCATAACCCAAGATTTTTTAATCTAACCATAACCAAGTGCTCTTTAGCCTAAACATAGCCTGGTGTTTTTTCAATCTGGCCTAACCCAGTGCTTCATCGCCTAACCATAACAATTGGTTTTCAACATAACCCAAACCAAAGACCTCTTGGTCCATCTTCATTGTCTTTTGACTTTCTCAGGCTTACCCCCACGTGGTCTCCGTGGTGCCTTTATCTCCATTTCTAGGCTAATCCCATGTGGTCTCCATGGTACGCCTTCACTTTGGCTTTTGGGCAACCCCACGTGGTCTCCGTGGTACGCCTGGATTTCCTTTTCCAGGCTGATCCCATGCGGTCTCCATGGTAAGCCTCCTCCACCTCTACAGCTCTAACCAAGGGTCTTTGAACCAAATTTGAAGCACTTTTTCCCATCTCATTAAAGTTTAATATAACATAGATTTTTTTAATCTAACCATAACCAAGTGCTTTCTAGCCTAACCATAACCCAAGATTTTTTAATCTAACCATAACCAAATGCTTTCTAGCCTAACCATAACCCAAGATTTTTTAATCTAACCATAACCAAGTGCTCTTTAGCCTAAACATAGCCTGGTGTTTTTTCAATCTGGCCTAACCCAGTGCTTCTTCGCCTAACCATAACCAATTGGTTTTCAACATAACCCAAACCAAAGACCTCTTGGTCCATCTTTATTGTCTTTTGACTTTCTCAGGCTTACCCCACGTGGTCTCCGTGGTGCCTTTATCTCCATTTCTAGGCTAATCCCATGTGGTCTCCATGGTACGCCTTCACTTTGGCTTTTGGGCAACCCCACGTGGTCTCCGTGGTACGCCTGGATTTCCTTTTCCAGGCTGATCCCATGCGGTCTCCATGGTAAGCCTCCTCCACCTCTACAGCTCTAACCAAGGGTCTTTGAACCAAATTTGAAGCACTTTTTCCCATCTCGTTAAAGTTTAATATAACATAGATTAGATGCCAAATTGTTTGTGGACTGGGGTCCCTCTGTGGGGGCGGGGTCGCTTGGTTGTGTGGATGTGGCCTGGTTTGTGCTTAAGATGACTTCAATACCCATGGTTTCCATGGTGAGCTTTCATCTTCCTTACAAAAACCCTTACCCAGCCCGTACCGACCGCATCGGCCGCCTTGTGGCTCTGTCCCTCGCATGGATTCCACCCACTTACACCGGGCACTAATTACAACCTTACAAATAGCATTTTTTCCTGCATGCAATCATCACAGTCATGTTGGAGGATCTTACATACTCATTAAGCAATGTTTTGCATTTTCCTGGACTGGTGACGGATACTTGGTGGCATTGTGGCATATTGCGGTCTTGGTGATCTCTACCTGCTGTAGCATAGCTCTGTTAGCTTGAGGATTTACTCATTGCTGGCTGTCTTTGCGTGTGGACATGCACGGCTAATGGAGGGCTAAATAGTCCCACCTGAGTTTCCTCACAAACCTTTAGGCCTTGTAAGGCATGGTTACAGCTTTTGAGCTCCAGACCGCTCCCACAAAAGCCTGTTAAGTTATCTGTATACTGCTCCACACCATCCTACAGCCACTTGACCTCCATGATTGTATACAGTGGAATTTATAACTCAATTCCCTATAATTCCACTCTTTTCTGGCCCTTTAAAAGCCCATTGGAGCATAAAAGGCTTTAGCCACGCCCACTGACGCATACTTAATAGATTGGAGTGATTTTTCACCTTTTCGACTCACTTTTCACCACCATACTAATATCTAATCGACACCAATTTGATCTGTATTACCATGTGCTTCCTTCCTAGTGTTCCTTTTGCACTTTTAGGCCATTTTAGATTTTTAGTGTTGAAACCATGACACAGCAGACTGGCACAGGTGAAGACATCACAGCACAGCCTATTCACATCCTTTTGGACTTTCACAGTGCCTCCTGTAGTTGAGCGGTGTATGGAACACAGGAAGTGATCACATGGTTTGAACTTATTCTATTTTCAGAGGTTCAATTGGATCCAGTGGTAAGTGAGATATGTATATTGCTTTTTATATTTTATGCATCTGATTTTATGATCATTTTCACTTTACTAAGGTATTGTTATATCTAGACTGTGAATAATAAAAATAATAAATATAAAACTAACCTCAAATGTTTCCAATTGGCTATGGGACACACTCCGAGGTCTGATCAACCTCTGGAGGGCCACCCTTGGATGAAGGTGTACAGTGATAATGGCCGAAACACCTGATGACTCTGAGGTCCACTGCTGATGATGTGTCCCACAATTTGCATTAAATCTTGATAAGAATGTGTGAAAGACTGTTTGTCATTTTGCAGGACATAATCAGAAAAGGACCCAGAGATAATGTTTTTTGGCTCTTGACCTAAACTTAATTAAGTGGTTTTTAGCCTAACATTACCTAAGAATTTTTTTTTAATCTAACCATAACCAAAATCTTTCTAGCCTAACCATAACCCAAGATTTTTTAATCTAACCATAACCAAGTGCTTTCTAGCCTAACCATAACCCAAGATTTTTTTAATCTAACCATAACCAAGTGCTTTCTAGCCTAACCATAACCCAAGATTTTTTTAATCTAACCATAACCAAGTGCTTTCTAGCCTAACCATAACCCAAGATTTTTTTAATCTAACCATAACCAAGTGCTTTCTAGCCTAACCATAACCCAAGATTTTTTTAATCTAACCATAACCAAGTGCTTTCTAGCCTAACCATAACCCAAGATTTTTTTAATCTAACCATAACCAAGTGCTTTCTAGCCTAACCATAACCCAAGATTTTTTTAATCTAACCATAACCAAATGCTTTCTAGCCTAACCATAACCCAAGATTTTTTAATCTAACCATAACCAAGTGCTCTTTAGCCTAAACATAGCCTGGTGTTTTTTTCAATCTGGCCTAACCCAGTGCTTCTTCGCCTAACCATAACCAATTGGTTTTCAACATAACCCAAACCAAAGACCTCTTGGTCCATCTTTATTGTCTTTTGACTTTCTCAGGCTTACCCCACGTGGTCTCCGTGGTGCCTTTATCTCCATTTCTAGGCTAATCCCATGTGGTCTCCATGGTACGCCTTCACTTTGGCTTTTGGGCAACCCCACGTGGTCTCCGTGGTACGCCTGGATTTCCTTTTCCAGGCTGATCCCATGCGGTCTCCATGGTAAGCCTCCTCCACCTCTACAGCTCTAACCAAGGGTCTTTGAACCAAATTTGAAGCACTTTTTCCCATCTCGTTAAAGTTTAATATAACATAGATTAGATGCCAAATTGTTTGTGGACTGGGGTCCCTCTGTGGGGGCGGGGTCGCTTGGTTGTGTGGATGTGGCCTGGTTTGTGCTTAAGATGACTTCAATACCCATGGTTTCCATGGTGAGCTTTCATCTTCCTTACAAAAACCCTTACCCAGCCCGTACCGACCGCATCGGCCGCCTTGTGGCTCTGTCCCTCGCATGGATTCCACCCACTTACACCGGGCACTAATTACAACCTTACAAATAGCATTTTTTCCTGAATGCAATCATCACAGTCATGTTGGAGGATCTTACATACTCATTAAGCAATGTTTTGCATTTTCCTGGACTGGTGACGGATACTTGGTGGCATTGTGGCATATTGCGGTCTTGGTGATCTCTACCTGCTGTAGCATAGCTCTGTTAGCTTGAGGATTTACTCATTGCTGGCTGTCTTTGCGTGTGGACATGCACGGCTAATGGAGGGCTAAATAGTCCCACCTGAGTTTCCTCACAAACCTTTAGGCCTTGTAAGGCATGGTTACAGCTTTTGAGCTCCAGACCGCTCCCACAAAAGCCTGTTAAGTTATCTGTATACTGCTCCACACCATCCTACAGCCACTTGACCTCCATGATTGTATACAGTGGAATTTATAACTCAATTCCCTATAATTCCACTCTTTTCTGGCCCTTTAAAAGCCCATTGGAGCATAAAAGGCTTTAGCCACGCCCACTGACGCATACTTAATAGATTGGAGTGATTTTTTCACCTTTTCGACTCACTTTTCACCACCATACTAATATCTAATCGACACCAATTTGATCTGTATTACCATGTGCTTCCTTCCTAGTGTTCCTTTTGCACTTTTAGGCCATTTTAGATTTTTAGTGTTGAAACCATGACACAGCAGACTGGCACAGGTGAAGACATCACAGCACAGCCTATTCACATCCTTTTGGACTTTCACAGTGCCTCCTGTAGTTGAGCGGTGTATGGAACACAGGAAGTGATCACATGGTTTGAACTTATTCTATTTTCAGAGGTTCAATTGGATCCAGTGGTAAGTGAGATATGTATATTGCTTTTTATATTTTATGCATCTGATTTTATGATCATTTTCACTTTACTAAGGTATTGTTATATCTAGACTGTGAATAATAAAAATAATAAATATAAAACTAACCTCAAATGTTTCCAATTGGCTATGGGACACACTCCGAGGTCTGATCAACCTCTGGAGGGCCACCCTTGGATGAAGGTGTACAGTGATAATGGCCGAAACACCTGATGACTCTGAGGTCCACTGCTGATGATGTGTCCCACAATTTGCATTAAATCTTGATAAGAATGTGTGAAAGACTGTTTGTCATTTTGCAGGACATAATCAGAAAAGGACCCAGAGATAATGTTTTTTGGCTCTTGACCTAAACTTAATTAAGTGGTTTTTAGCCTAACATTACCTAAGAATTTTTTTTTAATCTAACCATAACCAAAATCTTTCTAGCCTAACCATAACCCAAGATTTTTTAATCTAACCATAACCAAGTGCTTTCTAGCCTAACCATAACCCAAGATTTTTTAATCTAACCATAACCAAGTGCTTTCTAGCCTAACCATAACCCAAGATTTTTTAATCTAACCATAACCAAGTGCTTTCTAGCCTAACCATAACCCAAGATTTTTTAATCTAACCATAACCAAGTGCTTTCTAGCCTAACCATAACCCAAGATTTTTTAATCTAACCATAACCAAGTGCTTTCTAGCCTAACCATAACCCAAGATTTTTTAATCTAACCATAACCAAATGCTTTCTAGCCTAACCATAACCCAAGATTTTTTAATCTAACCATAACCAAGTGCTCTTTAGCCTAAACATAGCCTGGTGTTTTTTCAATCTGGCCTAACCCAGTGCTTCATCGCCTAACCATAACAATTGGTTTTCAACATAACCCAAACCAAAGACCTCTTGGTCCATCTTCATTGTCTTTTGACTTTCTCAGGCTTACCCCACGTGGTCTCCGTGGTGCCTTTATCTCCATTTCTAGGCTAATCCCATGTGGTCTCCATGGTACGCCTTCACTTTGGCTTTTGGGCAACCCCACGTGGTCTCCGTGGTACGCCTGGATTTCCTTTTCCAGGCTGATCCCATGCGGTCTCCATGGTAAGCCTCCTCCACCTCTACAGCTCTAACCAAGGGTCTTTGAACCAAATTTGAAGCACTTTTTCCCATCTCATTAAAGTTTAATATAACATAGATTTTTTAATCTAACCATAACCAAGTGCTTTCTAGCCTAACCATAACCCAAGATTTTTTAATCTAACCATAACCAAGTGCTTTCTAGCCTAACCATAACCCAAGATTTTTTAATCTAACCATAACCAAGTGCTTTCTAGCCTAACCATAACCCAAGATTTTTTAATCTAACCATAACCAAATGCTTTCTAGCCTAACCATAACCCAAGATTTTTTAATCTAACCATAACCAAGTGCTCTTTAGCCTAAACATAGCCTGGTGTTTTTTCAATCTGGCCTAACCCAGTGCTTCTTCGCCTAACCATAACCAATTGGTTTTCAACATAACCCAAACCAAAGACCTCTTGGTCCATCTTTATTGTCTTTTGACTTTCTCAGGCTTACCCCACGTGGTCTCCGTGGTAAGCCTCCTCCACCTCTACAGCTCTAACCAAGGGTCTTTGAACCAAATTTGAAGCACTTTTTCCCATCTCGTTAAAGTTTAATATAACATAGATTTTTTAATCTAACCATAACCAAGTGCTTTCTAGCCTAACCATAACCCAAGATTTTTTAATCTAACCATAACCAAGTGCTTTCTAGCCTAACCATAACCCAAGATTTTTTAATCTAACCATAACCAAGTGCTTTCTAGCCTAACCATTTAATATAACATAGATTAGATGCCAAATTGTTTGTGGACTGGGGTCCCTCTGTGGGGGCGGGGTCGCTTGGTTGTGTGGATGTGGCCTGGTTTGTGCTTAAGATGACTTCAATACCCATGGTTTCCATGGTGAGCTTTCATCTTCCTTACAAAAACCCTTACCCAGCCCGTACCGACCGCATCGGCCGCCTTGTGGCTCTGTCCCTCGCATGGATTCCACCCACTTACACCGGGCACTAATTACAACCTTACAAATAGCATTTTTTCCTGAATGCAATCATCACAGTCATGTTGGAGGATCTTACATACTCATTAAGCAATGTTTTGCATTTTCCTGGACTGGTGACGGATACTTGGTGGCATTGTGGCATATTGCGGTCTTGGTGATCTCTACCTGCTGTAGCATAGCTCTGTTAGCTTGAGGATTTACTCATTGCTGGCTGTCTTTGCGTGTGGACATGCACGGCTAATGGAGGGCTAAATAGTCCCACCTGAGTTTCCTCACAAACCTTTAGGCCTTGTAAGGCATGGTTACAGCTTTTGAGCTCCAGACCGCTCCCACAAAAGCCTGTTAAGTTATCTGTATACTGCTCCACACCATCCTACAGCCACTTGACCTCCATGATTGTATACAGTGGAATTTATAACTCAATTCCCTATAATTCCACTCTTTTCTGGCCCTTTAAAAGCCCATTGGAGCATAAAAGGCTTTAGCCACGCCCACTGACGCATACTTAATAGATTGGAGTGATTTTTCACCTTTTCGACTCACTTTTCACCACCATACTAATGTCTAATCGACACCAATTTGATCTGTATTACCATGTGCTTCCTTCCTAGTGTTCCTTTTGCACTTTTAGGCCTTTTTAGGTTTTTAGTGTCGAAACCATGACACAGCAGACTGGCACAGGTGAAGACATCACAGCACAGCCTGTTCACATCCTTTTGGACTTTCACAGTGCCTCCTGTAGTTGAGCGGTGTATGGAACACAGGAAGTGATCACATGGTTTGAACTTATTCTATTTTCAGAGGTTCAAGTGGATCCAGTGGTAAGCGAGATATGTATATTGCTTTTTATATTTTATGCATCTGATTTTATGATCATTTTCACTTTACTAAGGTATTGTTATATCTAGACTGTGAATAATAAAAATAATAAATATAAAACTAACCTCAAATGTTTCCAATTGGCTATGGGACACACTCCGAGGTCTGATCAACCTCTGGAGGGCCACCCTTGGATGAAGGTGTACAGTGATAATGGCCGAAACACCTGATGACTCTGAGGTCCACTGCTGATGATGTGTCCCACAATTTGCATTAAATCTTGATAAGAATGTGTGAAAGACTGTTTGTCATTTTGCAGGACATAATCAGAAAAGGACCCAGAGATAATGTTTTTTGGCTCTTGACCTAAACTTAATTAAGTGGTTTTTAGCCTAACATTACCTAAGAATTTTTTTTTAATCTAACCATAACCAATGATCCCATGCGGTCTCCATGGTAAGCCTCCTCCACCTCTACAGCTCTAACCAAGGGTCTTTGAACCAAATTTGAAGCACTTTTTCCCATCTCATTAAAGTTTAATATAACATAGATTTTTTAATCTAACCATAACCAAGTGCTTTCTAGCCTAACCATAACCCAAGATTTTTTAATCTAACCATAACCAAGTGCTTTCTAGCCTAACCATAACCCAAGATTTTTTAATCTAACCATAACCCAAGATTTTTTTAATCTAACCATAACCCAAGATCTTTCTAGCCTAACCATAACCCAAGATCTTTCTAATCTAACCATAACCCAAGATTTTTTTAATCTAACCATAACCAAGTGCTTTCTAGCCTAACCATAACCCAAGATTTTTTAATCTAACCATAACCAAGTGCTTTCTAGCCTAACCATAACCCAAGATTTTTTAATCTAACCATAACCAAGTGCTTTCTAGCCTAACCATAACCCAAGATTTTTTAATCTAACCATAACCAAGTGCTTTCTAGCCTAACCATAACCCAAGATTTTTTAATCTAACCATAACCAAGTGCTTTCTAGCCTAACCATAACCCAAGATTTTTTAATCTAACCATAACCAAGTGCTTTCTAGCCTAACCATAACCCAAGATTTTTTAATCTAACCATAACCAAGTGCTTTCTAGCCTAACCATAACCCAAGATTTTTTAATCTAACCATAACCAAGTGCTTTCTAGCCTAACCATAACCCAAGATTTTTTAATCTAACCATAACCAAATGCTTTCTAGCCTAACCATAACCCAAGATTTTTTAATCTAACCATAACCAAGTGCTCTTTAGCCTAAACATAGCCTGGTGTTTTTTCAATCTGGCCTAACCCAGTGCTTCATCGCCTAACCATAACAATTGGTTTTCAACATAACCCAAACCAAAGACCTCTTGGTCCATCTTCATTGTCTTTTGACTTTCTCAGGCTTACCCCACGTGGTCTCCGTGGTGCCTTTATCTCCATTTCTAGGCTAATCCCATGTGGTCTCCATGGTACGCCTTCACTTTGGCTTTTGGGCAACCCCACGTGGTCTCCGTGGTACGCCTGGATTTCCTTTTCCAGGCTGATCCCATGCGGTCTCCATGGTAAGCCTCCTCCACCTCTACAGCTCTAACCAAGGGTCTTTGAACCAAATTTGAAGCACTTTTTCCCATCTCATTAAAGTTTAATATAACATAGATTTTTTTAATCTAACCATAACCAAGTGCTTTCTAGCCTAACCATAACCCAAGATTTTTTAATCTAACCATAACCAAGTGCTTTCTAGCCTAACCATAACCCAAGATTTTTTAATCTAACCATAACCAAGTGCTTTCTAGCCTAACCATAACCCAAGATTTTTTAATCTAACCATAACCAAATGCTTTCTAGCCTAACCATAACCCAAGATTTTTTAATCTAACCATAACCAAGTGCTCTTTAGCCTAAACATAGCCTGGTGTTTTTTCAATCTGGCCTAACCCAGTGCTTCTTCGCCTAACCATAACCAATTGGTTTTCAACATAACCCAAACCAAAGACCTCTTGGTCCATCTTTATTGTCTTTTGACTTTCTCAGGCTTACCCCACGTGGTCTCCGTGGTGCCTTTATCTCCATTTCTAGGCTAATCCCATGTGGTCTCCATGGTACGCCTTCACTTTGGCTTTTGGGCAACCCCACGTGGTCTCCGTGGTACGCCTGGATTTCCTTTTCCAGGCTGATCCCATGCGGTCTCCATGGTAAGCCTCCTCCACCTCTACAGCTCTAACCAAGGGTCTTTGAACCAAATTTGAAGCACTTTTTCCCATCTCGTTAAAGTTTAATATAACATAGATTAGATGCCAAATTGTTTGTGGACTGGGGTCCCTCTGTGGGGGCGGGGTCGCTTGGTTGTGTGGATGTGGCCTGGTTTGTGCTTAAGATGACTTCAATACCCATGGTTTCCATGGTGAGCTTTCATCTTCCTTACAAAAACCCTTACCCAGCCCGTACCGACCGCATCGGCCGCCTTGTGGCTCTGTCCCTCGCATGGATTCCACCCACTTACACCGGGCACTAATTACAACCTTACAAATAGCATTTTTCCTGAATGCAATCATCACAGTCATGTTGGAGGATCTTACATACTCATTAAGCAATGTTTTGCATTTTCCTGGACTGGTGACGGATACTTGGTGGCATTGTGGCATATTGCGGTCTTGGTGATCTCTACCTGCTGTAGCATAGCTCTGTTAGCTTGAGGATTTACTCATTGCTGGCTGTCTTTGCGTGTGGACATGCACGGCTAATGGAGGGCTAAATAGTCCCACCTGAGTTTCCTCACAAACCTTTAGGCCTTGTAAGGCATGGTTACAGCTTTTGAGCTCCAGACCGCTCCCACAAAAGCCTGTTAAGTTATCTGTATACTGCTCCACACCATCCTACAGCCACTTGACCTCCATGATTGTATACAGTGGAATTTATAACTCAATTCCCTATAATTCCACTCTTTTCTGGCCCTTTAAAAGCCCATTGGAGCATAAAAGGCTTTAGCCACGCCCACTGACGCATACTTAATAGATTGGAGTGATTTTTTCACCTTTTCGACTCACGTTTCACCACCATACTAATGTCTAATCGACACCAATTTGATCTGTATTACCATGTGCTTCCTTCCTAGTGTTCCTTTTGCACTTTTAGGCCATTTTTAGGTTTTTAGTGTCGAAACCATGACACAGCAGACTGGCACAGGTGAAGACATCACAGCACAGCCTGTTCACATCCTTTTGGACTTTCAGGCTTACCCCACGTGGTCTCCGTGGTGCCTTTATCTCCATTTCTAGGCTAATCCCATGTGGTCTCCATGGTACGCCTTCACTTTGGCTTTTGGGCAACCCCACGTGGTCTCCGTGGTACGCCTGGATTTCCTTTTCCAGGCTGATCCCATGCGGTCTCCATGGTAAGCCTCCTCCACCTCTACAGCTCTAACCAAGGGTCTTTGAACCAAATTTGAAGCACTTTTTCCCATCTCATTAAAGTTTAATATAACATAGATTTTTTAATCTAACCATAACCAAGTGCTTTCTAGCCTAACCATAACCCAAGATTTTTTAATCTAACCATAACCAAGTGCTTTCTAGCCTAACCATAACCCAAGATTTTTTAATCTAACCATAACCAAGTGCTTTCTAGCCTAACCATAACCCAAGATTTTTTAATCTAACCATAACCAAATGCTTTCTAGCCTAACCATAACCCAAGATTTTTTAATCTAACCATAACCAAGTGCTCTTTAGCCTAAACATAGCCTGGTGTTTTTTCAATCTGGCCTAACCCAGTGCTTCTTCGCCTAACCATAACCAATTGGTTTTCAACATAACCCAAACCAAAGACCTCTTGGTCCATCTTTATTGTCTTTTGACTTTCTCAGGCTTACCCCACGTGGTCTCCGTGGTGCCTTTATCTCCATTTCTAGGCTAATCCCATGTGGTCTCCATGGTACGCCTTCACTTTGGCTTTTGGGCAACCCCACGTGGTCTCCGTGGTACGCCTGGATTTCCTTTTTCCAGGCTGATCCCATGCGGTCTCCATGGTAAGCCTCCTCCACCTCTACAGCTCTAACCAAGGGTCTTTGAACCAAATTTGAAGCACTTTTTTCCCATCTCGTTAAAGTTTAATATAACATAGAATTTTTTAATCTAACCATAACCAAAGTGCTTTCTAGCCTAACCATAACCCAAGATTTTTTTAATCTAACCATAACCAAGTGCTCTTTAGCCTAAACATAGCCTGGTGTTTTTTCAATCTGGCCTAACCCAGTGCTTCTTCGCCTAACCATAACCAATTGGTTTTCAACATAACCCAAACCAAAGACCTCTTGGTCCATCTTTATTGTCTTTTGACTTTCTCAGGCTTACCCCACGTGGTCTCCGTGGTGCCTTTATCTCCATTTCTAGGCTAATCCCATGTGGTCTCCATGGTACGCCTTCACTTTGGCTTTTGGGCAACCCCACGTGGTCTCCGTGGTACGCCTGGATTTCCTTTTCCAGGCTGATCCCATGCGGTCTCCATGGTAAGCCTCCTCCACCTCTACAGCTCTAACCAAGGGTCTTTGAACCAAATTTGAAGCACTTTTTCCCATCTCGTTAAAGTTTAATATAACATAGATTAGATGCCAAATTGTTTGTGGACTGGGGTCCCTCTGTGGGGGGCGGGGGTCGCTTGGTTGTGTGGATGTGGCCTGGTTTGTGCTTAAGATGACTTCAATACCCATGGTTTCCATGGTGAGCTTTCATCTTCCTTACAAAAACCCTTACCCAGCCCGTACCGACCGCATCGGCCGCCTTGTGGCTCTGTCCCTCGCATGGATTCCACCCACTTACACCGGGCACTAATTACAACCTTACCAATAGCATTTTTTCCTGAATGCAATCATCACAGTCATGTTGGAGGATCTTACATACTCATTAAGCAATGTTTTGCATTTTCCTGGACTGGTGACGGATACTTGGTGGCATTGTGGCATATTGCGGTCTTGGTGATCTCTACCTGCTGTAGCATAGCTCTGTTAGCTTGAGGATTTACTCATTGCTGGCTGTCTTTGCGTGTGGACATGCACGGCTAATGGAGGGCTAAATAGTCCCACCTGAGTTTCCTCACAAACCTTTAGGCCTTGTAAGGCATGGTTACAGCTTTTGAGCTCCAGACCGCTCCCACAAAAGCCTGTTAAGTTATCTGTATACTGCTCCACACCATCCTACAGCCACTTGACCTCCATGATTGTATACAGTGGAATTTATAACTCAATTCCCTATAATTCCACTCTTTTCTGGCCCTTTAAAAGCCCATTGGAGCATAAAAGGCTTTAGCCACGCCCACTGACGCATACTTAATAGATTGGAGTGATTTTTCACCTTTTCGACTCACTTTTCACCACCATACTAATATCTAATCGACACCAATTTGATCTGTATTACCATGTGCTTCCTTCCTAGTGTTCCTTTTGCACTTTTAGGCCATTTTAGATTTTTAGTGTTGAAACCATGACACAGCAGACTGGCACAGGTGAAGACATCACAGCACAGCCTATTCACATCCTTTTGGACTTTCACAGTGCCTCCTGTAGTTGAGCGGTGTATGGAACACAGGAAGTGATCACATGGTTTGAACTTATTCTATTTTCAGAGGTTCAATTGGATCCAGTGGTAAGTGAGATATGTATATTGCTTTTTATATTTTATGCATCTGATTTTATGATCATTTTCACTTTACTAAGGTATTGTTATATCTAGACTGTGAATAATAAAAATAATAAATATAAAACTAACCTCAAATGTTTCCAATTGGCTATGGGACACACTCCGAGGTCTGATCAACCTCTGGAGGGCCACCCTTGGATGAAGGTGTACAGTGATAATGGCCGAAACACCTGATGACTCTGAGGTCCACTGCTGATGATGTGTCCCACAATTTGCATTAAATCTTGATAAGAATGTGTGAAAGACTGTTTGTCATTTTGCAGGACATAATCAGAAAAGGACCCAGAGATAATGTTTTTTGGCTCTTGACCTAAACTTAATTAAGTGGTTTTTAGCCTAACATTACCTAAGAATTTTTTTTTAATCTAACCATAACCAAAATCTTTCTAGCCTAACCATAACCCAAGATTTTTTAATCTAACCATAACCAAGTGCTTTCTAGCCTAACCATAACCCAAGATTTTTTTAATCTAACCATAACCAAAATCTTTCTAGCCTAACCATAACCCAAGATTTTTTTAATCTAACCATAACCAAGTGCTTTCTAGCCTAACCATAACCCAAGATTTTTTTAATCTAACCATAACCAAGTGCTTTCTAGCCTAACCATAACCCAAGATTTTTTTAATCTAACCATAACCAAGTGCTTTCTAGCCTAACCATAACCCAAGATTTTTTTAATCTAACCATAACCAAATGCTTTCTAGCCTAACCATAACCCAAGATTTTTTTAATCTAACCATAACCAAGTGCTCTTTAGCCTAAACATAGCCTGGTGTTTTTTTCAATCTGGCCTAACCCAGTGCTTCATCGCCTAACCATAACAATTGGTTTTCAACATAACCCAAACCAAAGACCTCTTGGTCCATCTTCATTGTCTTTTGACTTTCTCAGGCTTACCCCACGTGGTCTCCGTGGTGCCTTTATCTCCATTTCTAGGCTAATCCCATGTGGTCTCCATGGTACGCCTTCACTTTGGCTTTTGGGCAACCCCACGTGGTCTCCGTGGTACGCCTGGATTTCCTTTTTCCAGGCTGATCCCATGCGGTCTCCATGGTAAGCCTCCTCCACCTCTACAGCTCTAACCAAGGGTCTTTGAACCAAATTTGAAGCACTTTTTTCCCATCTCATTAAAGTTTAATATAACATAGAATTTTTTAATCTAACCATAACCAAGTGCTTTCTAGCCTAACCATAACCCAAGATTTTTTTTAATCTAACCATAACCAAGTGCTTTCTAGCCTAACCATAACCCAAGATTTTTTAATCTAACCATAACCAAGTGCTTTCTAGCCTAACCATAACCCAAGATTTTTTAATCTAACCATAACCAAATGCTTTCTAGCCTAACCATAACCCAAGATTTTTTAATCTAACCATAACCAAGTGCTCTTTAGCCTAAACATAGCCTGGTGTTTTTTCAATCTGGCCTAACCCAGTGCTTCTTCGCCTAACCATAACCAATTGGTTTTCAACATAACCCAAACCAAAGACCTCTTGGTCCATCTTTATTGTCTTTTGACTTTCTCAGGCTTACCCCACGTGGTCTCCGTGGTGCCTTTATCTCCATTTCTAGGCTAATCCCATGTGGTCTCCATGGTACGCCTTCACTTTGGCTTTTGGGCAACCCCACGTGGTCTCCGTGGTACGCCTGGATTTCCTTTTCCAGGCTGATCCCATGCGGTCTCCATGGTAAGCCTCCTCCACCTCTACAGCTCTAACCAAGGGTCTTTGAACCAAATTTGAAGCACTTTTTCCCATCTCGTTAAAGTTTAATATAACATAGATTAGATGCCAAATTGTTTGTGGACTGGGGTCCCTCTGTGGGGGCGGGGTCGCTTGGTTGTGTGGATGTGGCCTGGTTTGTGCTTAAGATGACTTCAATACCCATGGTTTCCATGGTGAGCTTTCATCTTCCTTACAAAAACCCTTACCCAGCCCGTACCGACCGCATCGGCCGCCTTGTGGCTCTGTCCCTCGCATGGATTCCACCCACTTACACCGGGCACTAATTACAACCTTACAAATAGCATTTTTCCTGAATGCAATCATCACAGTCATGTTGGAGGATCTTACATACTCATTAAGCAATGTTTTGCATTTTCCTGGACTGGTGACGGATACTTGGTGGCATTGTGGCATATTGCGGTCTTGGTGATCTCTACCTGCTGTAGCATAGCTCTGTTAGCTTGAGGATTTACTCATTGCTGGCTGTCTTTGCGTGTGGACATGCACGGCTAATGGAGGGCTAAATAGTCCCACCTGAGTTTCCTCACAAACCTTTAGGCCTTGTAAGGCATGGTTACAGCTTTTGAGCTCCAGACCGCTCCCACAAAAGCCTGTTAAGTTATCTGTATACTGCTCCACACCATCCTACAGCCACTTGACCTCCATGATTGTATACAGTGGAATTTATAACTCAATTCCCTATAATTCCACTCTTTTCTGGCCCTTTAAAAGCCCATTGGAGCATAAAAGGCTTTAGCCACGCCCACTGACGCATACTTAATAGATTGGAGTGATTTTTCACCTTTTCGACTCACTTTTCACCACCATACTAATGTCTAATCGACACCAATTTGATCTGTATTACCATGTGCTTCCTTCCTAGTGTTCCTTTTGCACTTTTAGGCCATTTTAGATTTTTAGTGTCGAAACCATGACACAGCAGACTGGCACAGGTGAAGACATCACAGCACAGCCTGTTCACATCCTTTTGGACTTTCACAGTGCCTCCTGTAGTTGAGCGGTGTATGGAACACAGGAAGTGATCACATGGTTTGAACTTATTCTATTTTCAGAGGTTCAATTGGATCCAGTGGTAAGTGAGATATGTATATTGCTTTTTATATTTTATGCATCTGATTTTATGATCATTTTCACTTTACTAAGGTATTGTTATATCTAGACTGTGAATAATAAAAATAATAAATATAAAACTAACCTCAAATGTTTCCAATTGGCTATGGGACACACTCCGAGGTCTGATCAACCTCTGGAGGGCCACCCTTGGATGAAGGTGTACAGTGATAATGGCCGAAACACCTGATGACTCTAAGGTCCACTGCTGATGATGTGTCCCACAATTTGCCTTAAATCTTGATAAGAATGTGTGAAAGACTGTTTGTCATTTTGCAGGACATAATCAGAAAAGGACCCAGAGATAATGTTTTTTGGCTCTTGACCTAAACTTAATTAAGTGGTTTTTAGCCTAACATTACCTAAGAATTTTTTTTAATCTAACCATAACCAAAATCTTTCTAGCCTAACCATAACCCAAGATTTTTTAATCTAACCATAACCAAGTGCTTTCTAGCCTAACCATAACCCAAGATTTTTTAATCTAACCATAACCAAGTGCTTTCTAGCCTAACCATAACCCAAGATTTTTTTAATCTAACCATAACCAAGTGCTTTCTAGCCTAACCATAACCCAAGATTTTTTAATCTAACCATAACCAAGTGCTTTCTAGCCTAACCATAACCCAAGATTTTTTAATCTAACCATAACCAAGTGCTTTCTAGCCTAACCATAACCCAAGATTTTTTTAATCTAACCATAACCAAATGCTTTCTAGCCTAACCATAACCCAAGATTTTTTTAATCTAACCATAACCAAGTGCTCTTTAGCCTAAACATAGCCTGGTGTTTTTTTCAATCTGGCCTAACCCAGTGCTTCATCGCCTAACCATAACAATTGGTTTTCAACATAACCCAAACCAAAGACCTCTTGGTCCATCTTCATTGTCTTTTGACTTTCTCAGGCTTACCCCACGTGGTCTCCGTGGTGCCTTTATCTCCATTTCTAGGCTAATCCCATGTGGTCTCCATGGTACGCCTTCACTTTGGCTTTTGGGCAACCCCACGTGGTCTCCGTGGTACGCCTGGATTTCCTTTTCCAGGCTGATCCCATGCGGTCTCCATGGTAAGCCTCCTCCACCTCTACAGCTCTAACCAAGGGTCTTTGAACCAAATTTGAAGCACTTTTTCCCATCTCATTAAAGTTTAATATAACATAGATTTTTTAATCTAACCATAACCAAGTGCTTTCTAGCCTAACCATAACCCAAGATTTTTTAATCTAACCATAACCAAGTGCTTTCTAGCCTAACCATAACCCAAGATTTTTTAATCTAACCATAACCAAGTGCTTTCTAGCCTAACCATAACCCAAGAGTTTTTAATCTAACCATAACCAAATGCTTTCTAGCCTAACCATAACCCAAGATTTTTTAATCTAACCATAACCAAGTGCTCTTTAGCCTAAACATAGCCTGGTGTTTTTTCAATCTGGCCTAACCCAGTGCTTCTTCGCCTAACCATAACCAATTGGTTTTCAACATAACCCAAACCAAAGACCTCTTGGTCCATCTTTATTGTCTTTTGACTTTCTCAGGCTTACCCCACGTGGTCTCCGTGGTGCCTTTATCTCCATTTCTAGGCTAATCCCATGTGGTCTCCATGGTACGCCTTCACTTTGGCTTTTGGGCAACCCCCACGTGGTCTCCGTGGTACGCCTGGATTTCCTTTTTCCAGGCTGATCCCATGCGGTCTCCATGGTAAGCCTCCTCCACCTCTACAGCTCTAACCAAGGGTCTTTGAACCAAATTTGAAGCACTTTTTTCCCATCTCGTTAAAGTTTAATATAACATAGATTAGATGCCAAATTGTTTGTGGACTGGGGTCCCTCTGTGGGGGGCGGGGGTCGCTTGGTTGTGTGGATGTGGCCTGGTTTGTGCTTAAGATGACTTCAATACCCATGGTTTCCATGGTGAGCTTTCATCTTCCTTACAAAAAACCCTAACCCCTAACCCTAACCTAACCCCACCTAACCCCTAACCCCTAACCCTAACCCCTAACCCTAACCTAGGTCACCGACCTGGTGCCCTAAACTTAACCTCGTCTCCTAATCTTAGATCAGGACCCCCTAATTGGGCTCCCAAACCCTGACAAAATGCCCCCTAACCTTTAACCCGGGATCCCATAAGGGGATGCCTAACCTTAAGGTCACAAACCTGGTGCCCTAATCTTAACCTGGGGCCCTAATCTTAGATCAGGACCCCTATTTGGGCTCCCAAACCTAACTTAAGGCCCCAAACCTTAACCAGAACGCCTAATGGGATTCCTAACCCCAACCGGGCTTTTTAACTTTTGATCTGGACCCCTAAATTAGATTTTATAACCCTAACCGATAGGGATTAGTTTAATGCACTTTGGTGCCAAGTGCCCCCTTCCCCTGGGAGGGTGGGGTGGGTGGAGACCAGCCCTCACTTGAAGCGAGTGCAGTGGGACCCTCAGCACTCTACCGCCCTACCCTCTGTATTTTTAAACCCCTAAACTAACCTACCCCCTACCTAACCCTAACCCCTTCCTACCCACCTGGTCACCCCCCTCACACTCTACCCCCTACCCTCTATATTTTTCCCCTAAAGTTAACCTTCCACCTACCCCACCCCTAAACTTAACCCCTTCCTACCCTCTTGCCCCCCCCCCTTTTTTTTCCCCCCCTCTCCTATTTCCCACTTTTTACCCCCCTATCCTCTATATTCTCCTAAATTTAACCCTCCATCTACCCCACTTTCTAACCCTAACCCCTTCCTACCCTCCTAACAAAACCCCCCTCCCCCCCCCCACCCCCAAAAACCCCCACTTCTCCTCTATTTCTCACTCTCTACCCTCTATATATATTTTTTTCCTAAATTTAACCTTCTACCTGCCCCACCTCCAACCTTAACCCCTTCCTACCCTCCTGCCCCCCTCCTCTATTTCTCACAATCTACCCCCCTATCCTCTGTACTTTTTCTAATTTTAACCCCATATCTACCCTATCTTTAACTGTAACCCCTTCCTACCCCCCCTATTGCCCCTCCCTCCACTTACCTCCCTCTTTCCAGTTTCCCTCCCTCCCTCTGCCCCACTCACCTCTTTCAGTTTTCTTTTCTCTATCCCTTCTTCTTTTACTTACCTTCTTCCTCTTCGTTTCTTTCCTTTTATCTTTTATTTCTTCTTAATCTCCATTTCTTCTTCTTTCCATTTTCTCCTCTTCCTTTAATCTTATCTTTATAATCTACACACCTATTTACTTACTCATTTATTTACCCATTTTATATTTATCAATTTTATTTTTTTTATTTATCTTTTATTTATTAATATTTTTTTTATTTTGCATTTTATTTATTTATTATTTTTTATTATTATTTATTTACTTTTTCATTTATTTATTATTTATTTTTTATACATTTTTATATTTATATTTATATTTTATTTTATTTTCATTTATTGATTTATTATGATTTTTCTAATTTTTTACTATTTTATTTATCTTCAATTATTTTAAATTTCACCTCTTTATCACTTTTTAATTTTATTTTTTTCTATATGTCTTTATTTATTTTTTTTTCCCTATTTTCTTATTTATTTTATTTACTCATCCGTTTATTTTCAATATTTCCTTATTTATTATTCTCTTTATTCACTTAGTTTATTTATTATTTTTTCAAAAAAATATTTTTTCAATATTTCTTTACATTCATTTACTACTTTTTTACTACCCCTTTACTTTTCTCTCCTTCCTTCCCTTTTTTTTCCCCCCCTTTTTTTTCTACTATACATTACCATTTCATTTCAGACCTCCTGGTTGGACCAGCCATTTTATTCTCCACAAAATATCATACGAACACACTTACCTGGGTTCTGTGGGTTCCCCCCTGGGGGGGCCTTGTTTTGCTCGAGTTGGCTCCGACTGGTAGTTTGTGCATAAAGCCTCGGTGCCTTCGGCACCGAGACTTCATTTAATTATCCCTATCCAGCCCGTACTCCAGCTGGGGCCTTCTCTTGCTGGCTAGGGCCCCCCCCTGGGTTTCCCCCTTTTCCCAATTTGTTATACTTTCATATAAGCCTTGATCGCCTCGGTCTTTAATTTGGTAGGTTAACTGATCCAGCAGCTACTACTTCTAATCTTGCTACTTTTTTTGATATAAAGATTGTACTCAACAAGCTCTTTTATATTGCAATGTCTCTAACAAGAATACATGTTTGTAGCTTGAATGTGTATAGGTTTGACCTACAATGTATGACATAACTTTGCTCTGCTTAACACATCCACATATACTTATTTACATCATACATTTTCATTGGGCTTCTGTGTGGTGTGAACTCAGTTTGACTTTCCCATTAATAACATTTAACTATCCTCATATCAAACACCACCCCTTGCCCCTCTTATAATTACCCTACAAATACATACCAACACTTACCTCCTTGATACAAACCTCCAACGGAACTGGACCTCTCTTCGCATGGTGATACAAAAAAATCTTTTTTCCTCCTTGCTACACTGTTGAACGTTTTTTTTGGAAAAAGAACTGAACTGATCACTTCTCACAAGGAGAAATTTTATTTTTTTATTTTTCTTGTTTATTTGTTCCATCTTAACAACTAGATGAGAAGACAGACATTTTTTCACCCTAAGCTTTGATCTCCTCTCCTCCACTTGTGGGGCGCCTTTATTTATTTAATTATTTATTAAAATGTGAAACAACTTATTTTCTATATATGCCTTATTGACTGATTGTATTTTCAATTTTCACTTTGATCGTGATGGTCCCTAGCTGTTCACAGTAGGTTACGTCCTTCTACCATACATGATTCATACAAGTTTCAACTACCTGTACTTGTTCACTCTATACTTAATGCTCTTGTCATCATTCCTCTCTCATGTCACACATATGTATATAGGCCCACCAAGTTGTGGAGCCTTTTAACCAATTCATACAAATTATAAGATTCCTATTGGACATAATTATTCATTAAATTTCCAAATTATTTCCATAATTGTCACAATATCTTGACCCTTTACATATACTCATGAGCGTAGAATGATTTACTTGTTCCATGAATACATTGTGCAACATATTACCTTATTTCTATGTTATTTCTGATTCTCTGATCATTTAAAATAATCACACAGTTTAATTCATTCCTTTTTTCCTTAATTGAATAATACTTTATTTCATTATTCTTACAAGATTAAAATGTTTACAATGTATAAAATTTATTGTTTTCCATACTGCACTTTGTAATTGTAACTTCCCTCTATATCATGTTCCTTGAATGCAACATGAAACGCATAGTCTGAGCTGATTGGTCGAGGGACTAGCGTTTGCTATTTACAGGAAGTGACATAGGAAACTCAGGTATAATACGCTTTCACTAGCCTCAGGACACCACTGTGAACAAGCTACTCTTTATATTGTTGTCTTTCAACCTGAAGAAGACATATTGTATGTCGAAACGCGTTGTTGAAATAAATACAATTGACAACACACCATCACGGTCTCAAGACTCCTCGCTACCACTTAGCTCAATCAGTTTAGCTCTAGTTAGCCCGATTGTGGCCTCCACTACCTTCACGCCGACCACCAAGCTACAAGATGGACGGCTACTTTGACGACGATGATCCGGAGTGGCAGATTGTAAGGTACCGTCGGGGTCGGCTTTTTAATCCGGACTCAATCTACGTCCGAGGCCCCCCTCTTGATCACTTTGACCGATACGAAACACCTAGCCCCCAAGCTAACTACGGGCCGACATATAAAGCCACCCAACAGGCTAACTTCCCAGCTAACGATTTTGCTAATGGTCAACACTACTCTACTAACAGCTATTTCAAAAATTATGAACATCACAACAATAATAACGGACCATCTTACAACCACTACAATCAAGCTAACAATAACTACAATCCAGGCCCGACTACCTACGCTGACGCAGCTAGGACCGGTAACTCCAACTCTCGCAGCTATGCTAACAACAACCAGGCTACCGAGTACCGCACCCACAACAACGGCTTCGTTCCTAACAACAACAACGGCAATTACAACGGCCGACCCGGGGGTAACTATTACCGCAACAACCGCCGCGGTGGAAACTACTACCAGTCCCGCTGGCGATCCAACGCCCGTTTCCAGAACCGTTCGGACCAACGAGGCCCCCTACCAGAATCGACGCAACAACAGCAACAGCTACAACAGGCAAACGCGTAACTACAGACGCCCACAGTATCCTAAACAAAACAACCAAGACTCTGATTTTACAATAAAAAACACGCACCATACACAAGATTCTAAAAGCTACACACCACCTACACAACGTCTCAGCCCAAAACACTCCACGGGCTATTGCTAAAATCACAGAGACGCTATCGGACATGATTAAGCCTGCTGAGCCCGACCAGACCACCAAAGATCTTATCTGGGGCAATGCTAAAGAGTGGGAAATAACTACCATGTTAATCCTCCAGAAACACTACTCTGACGTACAGGAAAACAACATCCAGATCCTGTCACAATTAGCACCAGGCCCCTGGCAGAATAATTTTGACATTGCAGTCAAATGGGCCCGCAACCAATATAGCAGGAAACTACTAGGTGCCACAATTGACTCAGCGTATGCAAAAATAACGCAAGCTCTACAGACCAGAACCCCAGCCACCACACAGACCGCTACGCAAAACCAGGCGTCCAATATACCAACAGCTGGATCACGCTTTGAGCTTCTAAATAGCGGGACCAGAGCCGCAACACCACAAACACAACCCGCCCCAGCTATGAGACAGCAGCCCCCACCTCCATCACCTCCTCCCACCACAGTGCAAGACTGGGACCACATTGAAGTGATTACAGACACCGCGCCTACAGCTCCTGCTCCACAACAGCCTCAACGCCTACCCAGAGCCAGGCAAAACAATATGAGGCCCCCACCCACTTCAGGACCATCAACTGTGGCCGTAGAGGTGCATCCAACTTCCGTGGACCAAGGCCAACAGACAGAGCCTACCACAGCCGAAAGAGTGATAGCAACAGACCAACCACTGCAGTCTTCTCTTTATCCCCCTGTCCCCTCTTTCTCCTCTCTTCTATCTCCCCTCCTCTCCTCCCCCAATCCCCTTCCCAACCCTCTCCCATCCCTCCTCTCTTCCATAGATACTCCAGTTCAGGTCTGCACCTCAGAGACCCAGACACCTACCTGTCCCTCTGGGGCCTCCACGCTTCCCTGGGCCAAGCCTGCTGATCCTACTCCTCTGAGCATTGTCATTGCAGACACACCTGAAAAAAAACACCACAAGCACAACCAAGGAGGTATTTTTTGTCAGAACATTCACACACGACATACAGGCTCACCCCCTTAAATGCTCCTAGAGTACAGAGCAGGTTATCTTTTAGCACACCACTTAGCCCAGCTGAGTTTACACCACACAGAAACCCCAGTGTTCATGACAAAATGAAGGATTGGTCACTGGTACCAAAGAAAAAATGGCTAATTTTGGGGGACAGTAATCTGTCCAGGTTTCCAATTTACACTGAGCCAAATCTCCAAATTGAGAGCTATCCAGGGGCTACATTCCGCCACGCGGAAGCAATTCTTGCACGTACCCCTATCACCCCAGAAGTGGAGAAGGTGATTTTGTCATTCGGCATAAACAACAAAGCTAACAATCCAAACACAGTGTCAATCCCTCAGTTTGATAGAGCTATAGCTATGGCCAAACAAGCTTTTCCTAAGGCCAGAGTTTTGGTCCCCCATTGTCAACTATTCACGTGCTCTAGCAAGAAACGAACAGGCAAACCTCAGTGAGCTTAATAATCACATTGTCAGCTATGATGACATCATTCCACAGCTCTCTCTCAACATTTTCTCCACAGAGGGTGACTTAATACACTGGTCCAAAGACACGGCAGAACAGATGCTAGACCATTGGATTGCCTGTTTAAAGCGAGTAGTCCCCTTAAAGGCCACAGTGGCCACGGGGCCTAAAACAGTAGTCAATCTTTCTAGCACTTTTAGACTAACAGTAGCTCAACAGAGTTTCATGTTTCCAAGATGGGCGCCGCAGAATGGTGACACGGTGTGTTGGTGCGCTCTGTTTTGTTTTTGTTTTGTGTTTTTAACTATGTTTCTTGCGATGGTACCCGTATCTCATTCACCAGTGAAGAGCTCGTGAACTTCAGGGGAACAATACCATCGGACTTATTTCCCACTTTTCTTCTCCCTTCACTGGAAATTTTGGACATTCTGGTCAAAGGTGCGCTCACCTTTGCTCATGCAGCAGCGCCGGAGGAGAGAGGAAACGGGCCGGTGTGCTTGTGCGTCTCCGCCAGCGAGGATTACGCACACCATTACCGAGAATATTCCTCTCTAACGTGCGCTCACTGCCCAACAAACTGGAGGAACTACAACTGCTGTTGGTCAGAAACAGGGACTTTTTCTCATCTGCTGTTTTGTGCTTCACGGAGACGTGGCTCTGTGGATTAATACGGACTCTGCGCTGCAGCTGGCAGGCTTCAACTCTACAGAGCGGACAGAGACCACGGACCTCTCGGCAAAAACTAAAGGTGGAGGAATCGGTTTCTACATCAATAGCGGTTGGTGCAACGACGTGACAGTGATCCAGCAGCATTGTTCTCTAACCTGGAATATTTCATTATAAACTGTAAGCCTTTTTATTCACCCGTGAGTTCGCGTCATTCATCCTGGTCGGTGTTTACATCTCACCGCAGGCCAACGTGCAGGGCGCGCAGCTCATGCTTGCCGACCAGATTCTGTGCGTGGAGCGGACCAACCCGGAGTCCCTAGTTATTGTCCTTGGTGACTTTAATAAAGGGAACCTCACTCACGAACTCCTAAATATAGACAGCATATTAAATGCCCGACCAGAGAGGAGAACATTCTGGATCACTGTTACACCACAGTCAGGGAGTCTTATCACGCCGTCCCCCGTGCTGCACTGGGACACTCTGACCACGTCATGGTCCACCTGATCCCCACCTACAGGCAGAAACTAAAGCTCTGCAAACCTGTTTGTGAGGACATCAAGGAAGTGGACCAGTGAGGCTGTGGAGGATCTCCAGTCGTGTTTGGATTCTACTGACTGGGATGTGTTCAGGACTGCTACCAACAGTCTGGATGAGTACACAGAGGCTGTGACGTCATACATCAGCTTCTGTGAGGACTGCTGTGTTCCATCATGCACCAGGGTGAGTTACAACAATGACAAACCCTGGTTCACAGCCAAACTCAGAAGGTTAAGGCTGGCTAAGGAAGACTCGTTCAGGAGTGGGGACAAAGACAGATTTAAAGAGTCAAAGTACAAGTTTAGCAAGGCGGTGAAGGAGGCTAAGCAGCGATACTCTGAGAAACTCCAAAACCAGTTCTCAGCTAATGACTCTGCAACTGTCTGGAAAGGACTTAGGCAGATCACCAACTACAAGCCTAAAAACCCCCCACTCCTTCGATGACCGACACCTAGCCAACGACCTGAGCGAGTTCTACTGTCGATTTGAAAGACAAAAGGTCAGTCCTGACACCATCCCCCACGACACCTCCCTACAGCTACAGCCACTGTGCATCACCTCCACCTCACCCACCTCAGCAGGGCCCTGGGCCCCCCCCACCAATGCCCTCCTTAAGGTCTCCACCTCCACCCCCCTACCCACCTCAGTGACGACTCTCTCCATCCACGAGAGGGACGTCAACAGACTCTTTAGGAGACAGAATCCCAGGAAAGCTGCTGGACCAGATGCTGTCTCCCCCATCATGCTTGAAGCACTGTGCTGACCAGCTGTCTCCAGTGTTCACAGACATTTTTAACACCTCACTGGAGACATGTCACGTGCCAGCCTGCTTCAAGACCTCAACCATCATCCCTGTCCCCAAGAAGCCAAGGACCACAGGACTTAATGACTTCAGACCCGTCGCCCTGACCTCTGTGGTTATGAAGTCCTTTGAGCGCCTTGTGCTTTCACACCTCAAAGCCATTACTGACACCCTCCTGGACCCCCCTGCAGTTTTGCCTACAGAGCCAATAGGTCTGTAGATGGCGCAGTCAACCTGGCCCTCCACTAC
>JABUOV010000510.1:12500-20000 GCA_025617405.1 Perca schrenkii
GGAATCAAACCTGCAGTCCGTGCAGCCAGTTCCAGCGGTTTGTGGCGTCTTTGATGCGGAGGAGCTGAACGACTCGGACGAACACGTTGGTGTCGTGGTACGGCAGCGCGCACGCCAGCAGACTCTCGCTGTTATACAGCTGGATGTGGAAGCTACACAACAATAATAATAATTATAACAATAATAATAATAATAATAATAATGATTTAAAAGAAGAAAAATTATTTATTATTTTTCAATAAAAAATATATTTTTTAAATGAAATAAATTAAAATTAAAAACAATTAAAAAAATTTTTTAAATTAAATTTAAAAAAATCTAAATACGTTATTAAAAAATAATCTTAAATAAAGATTAAATTTTTATATTATAATAAAACATTAAATATATAAAGATTAAAAATTAAATAGATGTTTTATCCAACAAAAAAAATAAAGAGAGAAACATTTATATATATTTTTTTAATTTAATGTAATTTAAAACAAAAAGGAACCCTGATAATAAAACTGGTTTAAATTCAGGAAATATCGGATCAGAGAATCAGTATTTGAAAGGTTTTTAATTCTCTGTTTTTTTGGACACATTTGGGCCGGCCTTGTTTCCATAGTAACGTGACAGGACCAGACTGTTTACACACATCTGTTAATTAAATAAATATAAAGATAAAAAAATTAATTAAAAAAAAATGAGTAATTTACACGCTTAATAAAAAAAAAAAAAACTCTTAATAACATTTTTCAAAAAATAACAAAAAACACAAAAGAAAAAACTAAAAAAATGACAACAAACATGTCGAAATGTCCAAAATAAACTCTGAAATAATTGTCTAAAAAAAAATCCAAAAAGGCCACTAAAATGTAAAAAAAATGACAAAAACTTCAGAAAGAGATATATATATATATATATATATATATATATATATATATATAAAAAATTGGAGAATGAGCAAACCCGGCCTTGTTTCCATAGTAACGTGCCAGGACCAGTCCTTACCGGTGGAGCAGCCACTCGATGCACTTGTGCGCCGGTTTGAGGAGGAAGTACGGGCAGAGGCGCGCCAGGAACAGCGAGACGCCGGCGTCCAGCTTCTCGTTGACCTCTTTGGACTGAACGCTGCGCTCCAGGGTCACCGAGGCCCGGCTGAACAGCGTGTCCTGGAACTCCAGGAACGCAGGTTCGATTCCCAGCAGCTCCTCCAGCCCGGTGCAGCCTGGAGAGAAAGGGGGGTTTTAAAATAACTTAAATAACTTTAACTATGTTGTCGAAAAAAGCGCCAAAAGAATGTTTACAGCATCTGTGTGTGTTTGTGTGTGTCTGTGTTTGTATATGTGTATGTGTGTGTGTGTGTTTCTCCGCACTCGTGTGTGTGTGTGTGTGTGTCTGTTTACTACCTCTGGCTCCTCCCCTGATTGGTTACTACCTCTGGCTCCTCCCCCTGATTGTTTACTACCTCTGGCTCCTCCCCTGATTGGTTACTACCTCTGGCTCCGCCCCCTGATTGGTTACAACCTCAGGCTCCGCCCCCTGATTGGTTACAACCTCAGGCTCCGCACCCTGATTGGTTACTACCTCTGGCTCCTCCCCCTGATTATTTACTACCTCTGGCTCCTCCCCGATTAGTTACTACCACTGGCTCCGCCCCCTGCTTGGTTACTACCTCTGGCTCCTCCCCCTGATTGGTTCCTACCTCAGGCTCCGCCCCCTGATTGGTTACAACCTCTGACTCCTCCCCCTGAATGTTTACAGCCACTTGCTCCTCTCCCTGATTGGTTACTACCTCTGGCTCCTCCCCTGATTGGTTACTACCTCTGGCTCCACCCCCTGATTGGTGACTACCTCTGGTTCCTCCCCTGATTGGTTACTACCTCTGGTTCCTCCCCTGATTGGTTACTACCTCTGGCTCCTCCCCCTGATTGTTTACTACCTCTGGCTCCTCCCCGATTAGTTACTACCTCCTCCCCCTGATTGTTTACTACCTCTGGCTCCTCCCCCTGATTGTTTACTACCTCTGGCTCCTCCCCTGATTGGTTACAACCTCAGGCTCCACCCCCTGATTAGTTACTACCTCCTCCCCCTGATTGGTTACTACCTCTGGCTCCTCCCCCTGATTGTTTACTACCTCTGGCTCCACCCCCTGATTGGTGACTACCTCTGGTTCCTCCCCTGATTGGTTACTACCTCTGGTTCCTCCCCTGATTGGTTACTACCTCTGGCTCCTCCCCCTGATTGTTTACTACCTCTGGCTCCTCCCCCTGATTGTTTACTACCTCTGGCTCCGCCCCCTGATTAGTTACTACCTCCTCCCCCTGATTGTTTACTACCTCTGGCTCCACCCCCTGATTAGTTACTACCTCCTCCCCCTGATTGTTTACTACCTCTGGCTCCTCCCTCTTAATGGTTACTACCTCTGGCTCCTCCCCCTGATTAGTTACTACCTCCTCCCCCTGATTGTTTACTACCTCTGGCTCCTCCCTCTTAATGGTTACTACCTCTGGCTCCGCCCCCTGATTAGTTACTACCTCCTCCCCCTGATTGGTTACTACCTCTGGCTCCTCCCCCTGATTGTTTACTACCTCTGGCTCCACCCCCTGATTAGTTACTACCTCCTCCCCCTGATTGTTTACTACCTCTGGCTCCACCCCCTGATTAGTTACTACCTCCTCCCCCTGATTGTTTACTACCTCTGGCTCCTCCCTCTTAATGGTTACTACCTCTGGCTCCTCCCCCTGATTGGTTACTACCACTGGCTCCTCCCCCTGATTGGTTACTACCTCTGGCTCCTCCCCCTGATTGGTTACTACCTCTGGCTCCACCCCCTGATTGTTTACTACCTCAGGCTTATTTTTTATTTTATTTTACCTTTATTTAACCAGGAAGAGTCTCATTGAGTTAAAAATCTCTTTTTCAAGAGTGTCCTTGAAATATATTTATATTTGACTATCATAAAAATGTGTTTTCTATGCAGAGATATCAACATCGGTAAATATCGGTATCGGCCATAACAGCAATATTAATATCGCCACAATTTGCACATCGGTGCATCACTAGTGGGACTCACCGAGGGCGTAGAAGGTGCTTCTGTCCATGGCGGCTGCATCTTTGGGGTCAAAGAGCAGTGAGGCGACCTCTCTGCGTGTCAGCAGGTTGGGGTCGCTCTGAGGCAGCGCGAGCCTCTTTAGCTGCTGGGCCAATGACGTCATGGTTTCTTAAATCTGATGGAGACACAAACATGGCACTCACTGTTACCTGGACATGGACCCAGCATTCACTGTTACCTGGACATGGACCCAGCATTCACTGTTACCTGGACATGGACCCAGCATTCACTGTTACCTGGACATGGACCTAGCATTCACTGTTACCTGGACATGGACCTAGCATTCACTGTTACTTGGACATGGACCCAGCATTCACTGTTACCTGGACATGGACCCAGCGCTCACTGTTACCTGGACATGGACCTAGCATTCACTGTTACCTGGACATGGACCCAGCATTCACTGTTACCTGGACATGGACCCAGCATTCACTGTTACCTGGACATGGACCCTAGCATTCACTGTTACCTGGACATGGACCCAGCATTCACTGTTACCTGGACATGGACCTAGCATTGACTGTTACCTGGACATGGACCCTAGCATTCACTGTTACCTGGACATGGACCCAGCGCAGCCCTAAGGACGCCTCAACTGTCTGGAAACATTACATAACTATGTTTATCCCTCCTGGTGACCTCGGGTCTAATCTGACCCATTTTCAAAGAGTTTCTATATCAGAAATTTGGGTTTTCTTTCAAATAAATTGTCCCAAAAAAAATTAGCATGGATGGTTCACTACAACGCTCTTAACAATTTAAATGAATACTCAGTTCACTACTTTCATTGAATTTGGGTGTTTTAGTCAATTTTATAACATTACAACAAAATTTCGAAAAAAGTGAAAAAAATGATGAAGAAAAGTGACAAAAATCTCAAAAAATGACAAAAATGTCAACAAAAAGTGACAAAAATGACTTAGAAAAGTGACAAAATGTCAAAAAAAAAAGCGACAAATGTTTAAAAATTGGGCAAAAACCCCTCAAAAACTTTAAAAGGCTCAGTGAAAGTCGACACACATTAAAGAAAGTGATAAAAACATTGGTGGGAAAGCCACAAAACTATCAAAAAGCACAACCAAAACGTTGATAAAAGGTTTTTCATTTAAAATGTTGACTCAGAAAAACTAAAAGTTGCAGGTTGATGGGAAGACAACATGAGGAAAAGGACAGCCAAGGCAGCTCTATTTGTATACGTAACACATTTAGGCAACAAGGCAGTTAAGGGTATGGCTCCCCCTCCGCTCAATAAACTATACAAAATCTAAACTCATCCACCATAGCATATACAAGAGGGGATTGTAAAATACCACGTAGAAAAAGTACTTTTAGACACTGAGTCCTAATGTGTGTGTCTATGCACTTGTAGCTGTGTCTACTGTGTATGATACTTGTGTTGTGCGTTTCTCATGCCATCAACCTCCCAGTTGTCCTGATCTGGAATAGTGATTGTGTCATTTTACTTGTCTATGCCTACATATTTCTTGTGTTATGTGTATTTGTTGTAGTGTATCTGTTGTGTTAAGCCATCAACCTGCTATAGGGACTGCAGATGAAAATGAGCCTGTATGGCTAAAACTGGCACATTAACATGTTAAACTCATGTTGATTAATGTGCGTTGTCCCTTTTTAAATAAAGAAATACAAAAAAGTTCTTCTGAAAACTTGGTACCATTAGAGTTCCAGGTTACTAAAATAACGTCATGATCCCCACCTCACTCCTTATCTTCTGATAACTTTGACATCTTAACTTAATACCTTACTAACTGTAATAAACGTAACGTTAATAGCACAGTTGTAAGCTGCAAAAGCGGTACAGAGCATTTCTTTTGCAAGAAGAAAACACAATCTAGTTCAGTAAGTAGTTATTTTAATACCGAATTGAAAAGTGGATGTTTTGAGTTCAGGAAAAGTCTCGACTCTACCTTCTATGTAGAGCGTGCTCTTTTTGAGAAGCAAAAAACACTTAAAACATCAGTTTTCCTTGGGAGGTTTGGCATGTGGAGAAATTCCATGTTCCTCGGAAAACTTGGGAAAATGTTGGACTTCCAGGTTTCACTTTGATATATAAATCATTATCTTCTGCTAACTTTGGCCGGTTAAAACCCGTAATAGCGGTAACTTAATAGCAAAAGCAGTACTTAACATTTCTCTTTATGGCGAAAAGTGGGTGAAAAGGCTAGTTTAAAAAGTCATTATTTTAATCCCGAATTAAAATGTGGATGATTGAAGTTAAGAAACAATCTTGACTTCACGTCTGTGTAGAACGTGCTCTTTTTAAAAGGCAAAAACACATTAAAACTGCGGTTTTTCTAAGGGAGTCTGGCATGTAGCTGAATTCCAGACCAGATATGTATCTCATATACTACTGTAATCACATAGTAATCTAGTAATCCAACAGCAGTCAGAGAACAGCCTTTGTGTATTGTACTTACACGACTAGTTCATTTCATATTCACAAGTTAAATTAACGTTTTATCTGCAGCAACGTTAGTGTTGTGCTAGCGTTAGCCTACATGTGGCTAGCTAGCAAGGCTAACTTCTCCCTTCTGAAACGCAACTAAATGTCTCGCGACCATCGGACATGAACGTAAACACACCGGAACGATATCCACCTATTAGGAAATCGATAAAGATAATTTAAAACAAATAAAAACACCAACCTGATTTCTTTAACTCGAAGGAAGAAACACATGTGTGTGAAGAGACCTCGTTCTGGCTGATTCTTCATCCGGGTTAGGAGACGTCACGCCGAGTACTAGCCAATCACAGCCCAGTAGAGGGGAAATTACGTAGTGTGTTTCTGTGCGTGTGTGTGTGTGTGTGTGTGTGTGTGTGTTATAGACTGTTAATTAATTTAACATTAATATTATTAATATAATAATAATAATATGTAATATTTATAACATTCATATTATTTACAGTCAATGGTCTGTATGTGTGTGTGTCTGTGTGTGTGTCTCTGTGTGCCTGTGTGTGTGTGTGTGTGTGTGTGTGTGTGTGTGTATGTGTTAGTTTGTGTCTCTGTATGTGTGCATGCGTTCGTGCGTGTGTGTGTGTGTGTGTGTGTGTGTGTGTATGTGTTAGTTTGTGTCTCTGTATGTGTGCATGCGTTTGTGCGTGTGTGTGTGTGTGTGTGTGTGTGTGTGTTCTTATACTAATACTTGTATGTAAGTAAACAGTCTTTGAATGATACATATTAGTTGTTGTAGAGTCCAGAGCTCTGACAAGCTGCTTTAATAATGATTATTATAATCGTGACTCAGCGTTTTCATTTAATAATGATTATTATAATCATGACTCAGCGTTTTCATTTAATAATTATTATAATCGTGACTCAGCGTTTCCATTTAATAATGATTATTATAATCGTGACTCAGCGTTTTCATTTAATAATGATTATTATAATCATGACTCAGCGTTTCCATTTAATAATAATTATTATAATCGTGACTCAGCGTTTTCATTTAAAAATGATTATTATAATCGTGACTCAGCGTTTTCATTTAATAAGGATTATTATAATCGTGACTCAGCGTTTTCATTTAATAATGATTATTATAATCGTGACTCAGCGTTTCCATTTAATAATGATTATTATAATCGTGACTCAGCGTTTCCATTTAATAATGATTATTATAATCGTGACTCAGCGTTTTCATTTAATAATGATTATTATAATCGTGACTCAGCGTTTCCATTTAATAATGATTATTATAATCGTGACTCAGCGTTTCCATTTAATAATGATTATTATAATCGTGACTCAGCGTTTTCATTTAATAATTATTATTATAAACGTGACTCAGCTTTTTCATTTAATAATTATTATAATCGTGACTCAGCGTTTCCATTTAATAATGATTATTATAATCGTGACTCAGCGTTTTCCATTTAATAATGATTATTATAATCGTGACTCAGCGTTTCCATTTAATAATGATTATTATAATCGTGACTCAGCGTTTTCATTTAATAATGATTATTATAATCGTGACTCAGCGTTTTCATTTAATAATGATTATTATAATCGTGACTCAGCGTTTTCATTTAATAATGATTATTATAATCGTGACTCAGCGTTTTCATTTAATAATGATTATTATAATCGTGACTCAGCGTTTCCATTTAATAATGATTATTATAATCGTGACTCAGCGTTTCCATTTAATAATGATTATTATAATCGTGACTCAGCGTTTCCATTTAATAATGATTATTATAATCGTGACTCAGCGTTTTCATTTAATAATGATTATTATAATCGTGACTCAGCGTTTTCATTTAATAATGATTATTATAATCATGACTCAGCGTTTTCATTTAATAATTATTATAATCGTGACTCAGCGTTTCCATTTAATAATGATTATTATAATCGTGACTCAGCGTTTTCATTTAAT
>JABUOV010000510.1:25000-27087 GCA_025617405.1 Perca schrenkii
CCTTAAAATACAGGGGGCATAAGTAAGTACACCCCTATGTTAAATTCCCATAGAGGCAGGCAGATATTTATTTTTAAAGGCCAGTTATTTCATGGATCCAGATACTATGCATCCTGATAAAGTTCCCATCATCACATACCCTTCACCATACCTACAGATTGGCATGGGGTAGTTTCCATAAAATCATCTCTCAATGCAAATCAAACCAGCTATCAATTAAAATTAACTGAAATAAAACCATGCCAATCTGAAGGTATGGTGAAGGGAAAGGATGATGGGGGGATGAGTGAAGGGTATGATGTTGGGGGGGGGGCTATTTTAATTCCAAAGGCCAAGGGAACTTCATCAGGATGCATAGTATCTGGATCCATGTAATAACTGGCCTTTAAAAATAAAAATCTGCCTGCCTCTATGGGAATTTAACATAGGGGTGTACTTACTTACGCCCCCTGTATTTTAAGGAAGAACATTTATTTATTCACGATACATTATTCATTCACAAACAAAATTGGTGTCCATAAAGGTTGGATTTTTCCTAATTTTTTTAATTAAGGCATTAAGATCAATTTCCAAAGATGATTTTTTTATTCCTCTGTTTAGTCAACTTTAGCATGGGTGTCCTAATTTTTTCACATGAATGTATATATACTTTATTTATAGAGTACTGTATATGTATATGTATATATATATATATATATATATATATATGTATATATATATATATATATACACAGGTTGTCGTTGCAAATTAGAATTTGTTCTCAATCGACTTACCTGGATGGATAAAGGTTAAATATATATATATATATATATATATATATATATATATATATATATATATATATATATATATATATATATATATATATATATATATATATATATATACTTCTACCACATTGGTATGCAGTATTCGCTCTACTACTGCAGTACTTTAACAGGGATGTATTTACTTGTAGTACCAAAATGAAACATGTATCACCTATTTTGTACTACAATATTTAATGATTGTACGAACGATGACCCGGTGAAACTATGGGTAGCTTATGTGTGGGTGATCTAAAGTAACGTTTCAACGGTATTTCACAATATATTTGTTTTTTGAACCAGTGATTGTGCAAGTGCAAGATTTCTTTAAAGATATGAACGCACAGTGCAATGTTTTGAACAATGGACAGCCTGTGTTACAATTGATAACTGTTTTGAGTTTTGTGTCTAGAGTTTTGAAAAATGACATCAAGGTTCTGAAATTAGTAGCAAAGTGATCGTAAAAAACTGTAACTTCTTCAGGACATGAACACCTGTTTCCTGGGTGAAAGTCTTGTGTTTTCTCCTTAACTTCTTCAAGACATGAACACCTGTTTCCTGGGTGAAAGTCTTGTGTTTTCTCCTTAACTTCTTCAGGACATGAACACTTGTTTCCTGGGTGAAAGTCTTGTGTTTTCTCCTTAACTTCTTCAGGACATGAACACCTGTTTCCTGGGTGAAAGTCTTGTGTTTTCTCCTTAACTTCTTCAGGACATGAACACTTGTTTCCTGGGTGAAAGTCTTGTGTTTTCTCCTTAACTTCTTCAGGACATGAACACCTGTTTCCTGGGTGAAAGTCTTGTGTTTTCTCCTTAACTTCTTCAGGACATGAACACCTGTTTCCTGGGTGAAAGTCTTGTGTTTTCTCCTTAACTTCTTCAAGACATGAACACCTGTTTCCTGGGTGAAAGTCTTGTGTTTTCTCCTTAACTTCTTCAAGACATGAACACCTGTTTCCTGGGTGAAAGTCTTGTGTTTTCTCCTTAACTTCTTCAAGACATGAACACCTGTTTCCTGGGTGAAAGTCTTGTGTTTTCTCCTTAACTTCTTCAGGACATGAACACCTGTTTCCTGGGTGAAAGTCTTGTGTTTTCTCCTTAACTTCTTCAGGACATGAACATCTGTTTCCTGGGTGAAAGTCTTGTGTTTTCTCCTTAACTTCTTCAGGACATGAACACCTGTTTCCTGGGTGAAAGTCTTGTGTTTTCTCCTTAACTTCTTCAGGACATGAACACCTGTTTCCTGGGTGAAAGTCTTGTGTTTTCTCCTTAACTTCTTCC
>JABUOV010000511.1:0-27072 GCA_025617405.1 Perca schrenkii
TAGACTAGGTTTTAATCTCAAAGGCTGGTGAATGTGCATACTCAGTGGTACGCAACAATCCGGCAGGGAGAGGAAAGTCAGATTGGTATTTGAAGGCAGATGATGGAGCAGGAGTTGCAGGTGCGCTGATTGGAATTGGTGCCAGCAGCAGAGATGGCAAAAGTACTTACTCCCCGTACTCAAGTAGAAGTACAGATACTTTTGTTAAAAAAATATTCAAGTAAAAGCAACAAAGTACAAGCTTGGAAATTTACATAAAGCATAAAAGTAAAAGTAGCCTTGCGAATGACAACCATTTTTTATGCAAAGCTGCCTGGACCACACAAATGTTACTAGAGTGCAAGCTGAGAAACTTCAATGGACATGGAAAAAAGGCTCTTTATATGCCATTGCCTACATTTTAAGTGGATGTCTGCAAATAGGCCTAAAACATCACATATATGATTATTGTGACAGAGACTGGGACTCCAGGTTAATAAGATTCTGACTGAGTAGCAAGATATGAATTAAAATGTGATTCTGTGAAAATTCAAACATGAGTCCTCTAACTTACGTCTGAGAGGTTTGAGACAAGACCAAGTAACGTTAACGTTACTTACTTTTCGCTAACCAGTGTATGATGAAGGTGTTGTGAAATGTTTGTTTAAAGCTTGTTTAGTTTAAAACAGTCTAAAGGAAGTGGTAAATTATAGTGTGATTAACACTCACTATTTACATTATTTACAGTACTTGATTTACAGCTGATACGCCAAAAAGCCCAATATTCGGCCGAATCCGAACTCAAATCTTGGATTCGGTGTATCCCTAGTATTAGATTATTTTCAAATAAGATGAACGCTTGCTAAGTGACTGTTCGTTATTTATATAAAGGGCCACCGGAGGAGATCTGGGATCTTTATTAAAAATAGACTTGAACCTCCCTTCGGCAGTAAAAGAAATTTCTATGACCCTCCAAGACAATTGCAAAAAGATACATGACCCTCCCCACCAATTTGTAGAGGACTTCTGTATTGGTTTGCGCTTTGCAAAGATATGCAGATGCCATGAATTATTTTACAGCCACACCATGTGTGATTTAACCTCTGCATTCTCATCTTATACATCATACTCCTCTGTTATGGTGTGGTGGCCATTTCAGTGGATTTACTCACTAACATTGTTGTGGAAACACAATAAGCATGTAAATTAAATGCACACTTCCTGCATTACTGCATTACTTCAAATACTAAGTTACTCCTCTAGTAAACTAGTATTTACATGAAATAAAACAATAAAACAGTGAGACCATTCAGCAAAGCACTCTGGGTAACAAATTCAACACACAAACTGGTTGCTCCCGTCACTAGGCTTCCTCAGTCATTGTATATTTTAGCATATAGGTAAAACTGCCGAAGCTGAACATTATATTCCAAAACATATATGTTTATTTTTAAAGCAGATTTTAAATTACATTGTAACAATTTCACAATTCGCCCTTATGAAATCCACTCGTGGCACGGCTGTCTTGGAACGCAATAGATAGATGGTGGTGGAATGCCCCGACACTTAACTTCAACTAAAATGTAACAGTGAACGATCAGCATTGGACCTACAGTCTGTTGAGATGCCTCTCCAAACGCAGAAACCAAGCGAAATCAGTATGTGTCAGATCAGATGTATTACCTACCACCATTTAGTTGTTTGTGTTATTTAAAATATTTATAAAATATCTGGTCATGCCAGACGTAATTATTCCACTCATTTTTTAAACAATGCAATTACCCGTTTCAGCCTTAACATAAACTTAATAAAGTTACTGAAACAAACAACAAATAGCTTTTGATAACAACAAAAAGATGCAGTTACCTCTATGTGTTTTTTCAAATTTGAAAGCCAGCAGTTCGTGGTGTTTCGGTTGGCACAATATGCAGCACATTATAACACTCACTTGCGTGACAAAATTAGGCACACAGGGATTTTGAATTTTGAATACACATTTTCTGATTTCTGTACATAGTAAAAAAAAGACATTGCTGCTGGCCTCATGACTAGTGATGCACTGCACTGCAAGGCAACCAACAGCCTCGAGAGATGAGGTTGCCGTCTTTACATACATAGAAAATGGTGGCAGATTTATATTGCAAGCAGCCAGTGTTGTTCATGTGACAGTTTTAAGTCTTAACTAACTGTCGTGAAGATACAGGCTCCAAACATTTGACCAAGCCAGGAGCAGCATGACTTGATGAATGAAATGAAAGCTAATTAGTGCTGTACACACTGCTCTTAAATAATCTCTCTCTCTTTCTCTCTCTCAATCACTAAGACTCTCTATTTGCCTAACCATCATCTGCATCTGCCTGCATACTGAACGCAGCTGTAGCAGGTAGAATCTCATGTTACCTCAGGTGGAGTTTCATAAAAGAACATCCTGTGCTGACAATAGTAGCCTCAGGCATTGGCAGGTATCAGGGGCCCTTATGTGAGGAGGGCCCAAAAAGAAGCTAGAATGAATAGCTGTGGATGTGGGGAGGGGCCCATAGAAAATGCCGTTCTACAGGGCCCAGAATTTTGTGCTACGCCCATGGCAGGTATTATATAAGAACGGGAGCTTCTTCACTAATACTTGCTTTGGCACCCAAACTCAACACGTTCGCTTTCTGGCTGTTAAGGTAAGATTAAGATCTTCATATAACAGTAACAAAAAAAAAATGGTTGATTTACACCTTCAGATACAGTCTAGCAACTTGTGGTATCCTCATAGTTGTAGGCCCAGTTCCTCCTGTATTATGTGATCAATGTTACATTTGAGACACTGAAAATTACTGTAAGTGCAACTATATGCCATGATTGGCTACAGTGGGGCTATCAAAAGTGGAAGGTGTCTGCATTCTTTTATGTCTTATCTTATTAATAATGGGTTATTTCAATATTTGTGGTCCAGAAAAAAAATAAGATAAACCAAAAGTCAAATTTGGAAAGTAACAGCCTCAGTGTCGCATGTATTTTACTATACGTTACCTACAGAGTTCGTGGATGAATCTCACCTCCGCTTGTCTTAAGCGCATGTTATGGTTTGAAATGCATTCTTTCATGTGCAGCTATGTAAAGGATTGGAATCTACAGTAGCTAGGGTGAAATGACAATTTTTTAAGGTTGGCTTGAGAATAATCAGTTTGATGTTTAGACATTAGGTCAGTTACCACATATGACTTATTTCCGACAAAATTATCTTTTTGTAGTGTTTTAATTTCAATTTCATAACATAACTTAATGTGAACATATTGCTAAACAAAGGCCAGACAGACATTTCGATCACTAACTGTGGGCAATAATGACACTGGCACCCAACTGACACTTTTGGCCTTTTTGGGGTTTGTTATTCGGTATAGTTCTAGTCGATATATAAAAACATCACTGCAAGCTTAAAAATTGAATTGGCAATTTCAAATGACATAATTGAACTGTCTAGAGAATATAAGCAATCAGTTATGTCAGAAAGAAAAAACCTTAACATAAAAAACAGCATGCACACAGACTTATTTAAATATCTTTTTTACTTCTTTGACACCAAAGGGCAGAAATGTGCCAAGAATGAAAGCAAACAGGTATGTTGAGTGCAGTCAACATACCTGTTTGCTTTAGTAACTATGTGGTTGAACCTGCTGTTTGGAAGTGTCAACACATAGCCCATAGTAATAATGGAAAAAGGAACTGATGATGGTTGATGTGTTGACTCAGTCTGTAGGATTTATCATCTTCAAAGCAAACTTTTGGATGTAAACATTTTAATCTCCTTTTTCTGAACAGAGTTCAAACACTGCAGCAATGGATCCACCGGGTGCGTGTATGAACATCGTCAATGCCCGTCACATAAAGGATGGCTATGGGACCCTTACCAATCCTGAGCGCTTTCTCAACCAAGACTTTGCACAGCTGAAACAGTACTGTATTATCAAACAGGTAAGGTACATCGATGACATGTTCCGCCCTGACAAAAGGTCCATCGGCGAAGGGCTACTGAAACCTCCTGAACTGGCCCGTGTGGTGTGGCTGAGACCAACGGTGAGTGTTTGATCCCATATCACACTAAATGTTGATGGTTAATCAAGCATGTAAGTTTTTGTAGTCTTCAACAAGCAGAAAGCTAAACTGGTTCAGTTGTATGTAGAACCAATGATTTTCACTGTGGGGTACACCTGCATGTTTTTCTAATCAAACTAAAATCAAAGTGACACAGCATCCAAGCTCACAAAATGTATCCTTTTAAAGATTTTTGGTCCGTCACCTCAGCTCATGAGATTAAAAATGTCTCTTTTTTTGCTAAATGTTCAACTTTATTCATTTGTTATTTGTTTAATTTTGATCTTTGTTAATGTTGCGCAGGTACACTTAGCTTGTGTTAGCATTCATAAGATTTGATACATCGTGTTTTCGTTGGCTTAGAATGAGCTTAATGTATTTTTAAGGATGAACAGCAAATGTCAAAGACATACTTGACAAAGCTAAGCATTATTTATATATATATATATATATATATATATATATATATATATATATATAGTTGATAGCAAATTTTAAATCATCAACAAATGTTGTCAACAATTCCTTTGTTTTAGGTAATGGTTCCCAATCCACATTTTCAAGTTGATGGGCTCTCCAGGTTTGACTTTGGTCAAGGCTTACTCGGTAGGGAAATTGCTTCATTCATAATAATCCACACATTGTTTTTTTCCAGCAATGCAATTTTGAGATGCATTTGAGAAGTGCAGAAAACAGACTAAAATAGAGCAGAGAAGATATTGTACCAATGTATATTCTGCTCTCTCGGCTGTGTCAGTATTCTAAATAGTTTGTAATCTGGAAACACTTTGTATACATTTTACTGTCACGCTTTTGCAACCCAGTCTCACGGCAGTTCGTGAAATAGTCACGTTATTTTAATGATTCGTGTACAAGCACATGATTCTTTTTTTTATTTTGTGGTGCTCAGCACGTTATTTAAACTAATGTCTTTCAATGGGAAGCATCCATCGTGATCACAGCACGACTACGGTATAGAATAGTATGAAATGCCGAAAATCCGCGTAAGGAGGTTGGTTGGGGTGGTGGCTGGGTCAAACAACACAGGAATTTCACCCAAGAGACCGGGGATTGTGTCCTGCGTGTGGTGTTTAATTTCCCCATTGTTCTTTTCCTAACTGCAACCTTCCCGACTGCGGATCGTGTCCCGGCGTGTGGCATGTCCTTTCCCAATTCTTATTTTCCTAAACCCAACCTGTGTCCCCCAGAGACCGCGGGTTGTGTCCCGGCGTGTGTTGTGTCTTTTCCTTGTTCTTCTTTTCCTAAACCCAACCTCCGTATAGATGCTTCCTATTACGTGCTGAGCACCACAAAATAAATGAAATAATCGTGTCCGTGTACACAAATCAATAGATTAAAAATAACACGACCATTTCACAAACTGCCGTGAGACTGTAGCCTTTGTCTGCTTAGTACACCTTCCTAACAACTCAATGACCATTTTTCACTCAGGAAACTGCTGGTTTCTTGCTTCTGTCGGATCTCTCACGTTCCAGAAAAACATCCTTGAGCAAGTTGTTCCTCCTCAGCAAAAATTCGATGACAACTACTGCGGGCTGTTCCACTTCAGGGTAAACAATCATTGTCAGGAGTGTTTTTCTAAAAGTAGGTTTTGCTAAATGGTACGTATCTCTTTTTGCTATAAAACTCTCCTTTTTCAACTACTCAGTTCTGGAGATTTGGAAAATGGGTGGATGTTGTGATTGATGACAAGCTACCAACAATTGATGGGAGACTAATCTTTGTTCACTCCAAAGATCCAACTGAGTTCTGGCCTGCTTTGCTGGAGAAAGCTTATGCCAAGTATGAAATAACAATGGGCCTCATTCACCAACCGTTCTTACGAAGAAATGTTTTCTTAAACCCTTCTTACGCACTTTTTTACGAAGATTCTGGCATTCACTAATGTTTTCTTAACTTGGATTTGTTCTTAGCTAAAAACAAAATCTACGAACACTGAAAAGCACTCTTACGCACATTTGAGTGATGACAATTTGCTCCAAATGATTGCTTACTGCATTTTATTTAATTCTACAGTCGTTTACAATGATAGTATTGTACTGTAATGTATTTCTGATCATTTGTTGATAAAAAATCATATTATTCAAAAAAGACACTAACACTGCAATTTACATCAGCAATTAAACTGATTAAATCAGGGGTCTCAAACTCGCGGCCCGCGGGACGATAGTTTGTGGCCCCCGCCTTAATATGAAAGTTTATTGTTAGTGCGGCCCGCGAGTGTGATGTGTATTGTACTTTACAGTGCTGTGTACGGAGCTGAACGAACCGACCAATCACGGTGGGCTATATGGCTCTCGGGGGCGGGACATCGGCCGGGCTTGATTCAAGCAGAGAAAAATTCCTCAATGAGTGAAAGTTACAGCAGCGTTGCCATGGAGTGTTTTCTTCCGTGCCTGCTGGCTGCCTCGTTTCTATTGGGCACATGCGGACATTCGTCCCAGCGCGCTGCGTTCACAACACTTCACTTATTTTAAGTTGCTGCCCAGGACATTATACCTAGCCTATATATATATACTGTATATAAATATATATAACCAGGGGTTAAATTGGGCCGGGCTCTCCGGGGCTCGGCCCCGGCACATAGGCTAAGCCTGCTCGTTTGTCCGGATGTGCCTGCTTGCAGTCTATATATGTCACAAAAAAATTTATGAAAGTGATGCTTTTGAAAACATGATATTTGAATGATGATGATACATGACATTTTTTTGAAATGGCATGTCTATTTTGTCTCGGCGGAGCTGAGATGAGAACAATCAGAACACGGCAACAACCCTCCCATAACTGCAGACAATTCACCACCGCGGGTCAACAATAACGCCAAAGTGTCTCCGTCGGTAGGATTAGCAGATCAAATGCCTTCTCATAAAGCTAAAAACCCTGTTCGCAGCGGTGGAAGCCCGGTGCTCGGAAGCTTCACCGGCCGCTACGAGTTCATGTCGCTGACCAAGCCGTGGAACCGCATCTCCGCCAGCGGTAGGGCTCCGAGCATCGGAGAGCCCCACTCGGTGTGCGTGCGTGCGTGTGCGTGCGTGCGTGCGTGCGTGTGTGTAAGTAAAGAGAGAGAATGGGAGAAGAAGTTTGTGTAAAGTGGTCCTGGTCACCACAGACCCAAATCTTCTCAGCTGTTGCTACTGTCATATGCTGCACTGTCTCTTCATGTGACACATTATGTTTGGCACATTGTATGGGTCACTTCTTATATCATAACAAGGTAATACAATGTGTAATCAAGTGATGATTGATTAACAGTAATGTAAATGCTAAATGCCCTAATACCTGTTGATACTACAACAATGCAAGTATAGGCTCTTAACCTTGCAGTTTTGCACATATCATGTAAGACTCAATTTCTCCATTTCGTTGCACAAAACTCTCCAGAAACTGCCATTTAACGGTTTATTTTTCAATTTTTTTTCCCGGGGGGGTATAGCCTACACCCGGACCCCCCTAGAATAGGCTATATATATATAGTTATACATACACGTCAATGCCACTTAGAGAGTTAATATGAGGTCTCTCTCTGACAAAGTAAAACAAAGTGATGCGTATACGCGGCGGGATAAAAGAATATAAATAATAAAATTAAAGAGATTTGAGAAGATTGGAATTTTTTTAACAAAGCTTTTCTTGTGGAAAACCTGATGCGGCCCGGCCTCACTCAGACTCTGCCTCCAGCGGCCCCCAGGTAAATTGAGTTTGAGACCCCTGGATTAAATCCTGCGTTATTTGGTGATTGATCGCTATTTATAGGGCCGAAATGCAGTGGTAGAATGTAACAAAGTACAAATTCTTCGTAACTGTACTCAAGTACATTTTTCACGTATCTGTACTTTACTTAAGTAGACTCAATAGTGCATAGCCTACTTTTGACTTTTACTTTGTTACAATTTGCAGCAATTATCTATACTTTCTACTCCACTACATTTCTACAATGTACCGTTACATTTTCTGATCAGTTTCCCCCCCCTGCCAAAACGTCTTCCTGACCGTCACACGTTTGTCTCACCAGTGAAGTTTGGTTGCCGTAGATACTGTATATATGGGGCACCGCTGATCCAAGCCGGCTCTGGTGCTCCAGAGCCCGGGCGCAGCGCCGCTGACCCTCGGTAATACAGCCTCCGGTAAAAGTGAAAATGTTTGTTTTATATTATTCCCGTTTTTAAATCAAAGTTGCCATCTATTTCTCTCCACAGCTTCGTTTACTCCTCCGCCAGGCTGTGTAAGACAGCGTTCATATCTTATTTATTTGGCTGGACCTCTTCACATCTCCCCATTTGCGCTGCTTCACACACTTTATTTGCTTACTTGCATGGTTAAAGAAAATAAAATACATCCATGAATAAAACCAACCGCATTCCGATTCTAACAACATTTCCGTTTCATGGTTAGGATAGGAACTTTTCTTAAAAGCCAGGCCTTGTTTGTGGTTGTGGACACCTTCTACTTTTACTAAAGTAAATATGTCTCTGGTTATTTGTACTTTTATTTAAGTACTGAGATTCAGTACTTCCTCCACCGCGGCTCCGATAATCTCCGAAAACCTGTCTCCCAGGAGGTGCACAGGAAGTGTCATGTCCTTATATGGGAATTTTTGGGGCGTTTTCTTATGCTAATTAGGAACAACTGGCACGCGCTTTCAGTTACGAATACGTGGGATTCATCAATCTTAAGAACACAGGTGCGAACAAATCTGCTGTTTAAGAACACGTCATGAATCCGGCATAAACTTTTCTTAGAAACCTTCTTAAGAACATATTTAAGAGAAAACTTAGGAAGATATAGGTGAATGAGGCCCAATGTTTCTCAGTCATAAAATGCATTCTCTCAAATTTTGGGAATATATCTGTGTGAGTAATTTTACACCCACTTGTTTCAGAGTCTGTGGTTCCTACTCGGACATGAGTGCTGGAAGTCCTGCTGAGGCTTTGGTGGACTTCACTGGTGGTGTTCATATGTGTATCGATCTGCCAGAACCTCCCCCAAACTTGTGGGAACTGATGTGCAGGGCTGGTCAATCCAAGTCACTGATGGGCTGTGGTACACCACAGGGGGTACGCACAAAAATACCACACAAAACCAACATGGCTGTTTGTTTTTGATTTAGCTTTTTTATGCTGAAAGTCTTCAAGGTGTCCAAAAGACAAGTCACACGTTTCATAAAAGCATCTTAAGGCTAAGATGATCTTAGCCAAAGTACATGGTTACTTAAGCATAAAGATAATTTTCGTATGATCTTTAGAAATTACTGTAAAAAAAGTTTTTGAGATGTTTTGTTTTGCAGTATAGCAGCATTAATCTTTGGAATGTGATAGATGTGTGATGTGATGACGTTTCGGACTGCCAATGTTTTCACTTGTTATAGCAGGTAAACTAAGAAACATTATGGTTGTTTGGAAAACTCAGGAGCAGCTTTACTCTGGACAAGTGAAGAAATGTTGAGGGACACTTTGATGACTTACACAGAAGCATGAAATAAATATTGATCAAGGAGAATATAAGAACAAGCGCTACAAATTAACCACATTGTAGCGAGTGACATGCTAGACATTGCAATGATGTGATGGAAGATAGGGTGAGGTCAGGGTTTTGAGTGGATTCTAGACTAGTTAATGCAGCTGTCACATACAGTAATCCATCAAGGATTTCATAGCATTGATGAGCCTATACCGATCCCCTTTTATACTTGCCTTTTTTGTTGAGCTTGTCTTATATATCAATTGGCAAGTAGTAGTATTTTTTTCAGATATTTTGATGCTTAAAGCTTTAGTGCGTAACTTTTTTATATTACAGTATTGAACGTCCGTTACATTCAAGCCATTGCCAAATAAGTTGCTACAAAGCTAATTAAGACTATTAGCTCCACACAACTCTCTCTGTATTTCTCAGTATGGCTATGTTCAGAAGCTTGTGGCGTCCTGTGATTTTCCCACGCAGAAGCTTGAGTGAAGATAATTACCTTTTCCGAAGAGTCCATCATGTTTTTTTTAATCCTCCGTGTCATATTTGGCTACTAGCAACTGCGTGGAGGAGGGGTGAGGGTGCGTGCGTGATCACGGAAGGCTTGGATCAAATGGACACGCCGACAGTGTTGCTGTCATTACTTAGAATTCCTCATGGGGGCGGCAGAAACTACGCACATTAGCTTTAACTCTTTTATATATTTTAGAATTTTAGCTAAATTTAGAATGTTCTATGGAGATGCTGTTGCCAATTCAGTGATCAAAGAGTTAAACAAAATCAAATGTTCTTCTCCTACTACCATCATTTATTACATGGTTAAAGAAAAGTATGTTGCACAAGACTATCTGCCATGATAACATATCCAGTATCTATATATTATACTGTAGGACACATCTGCCAACAATGTTTTACCAAATGGATTGGTCCAAGGCCATGCCTATGCTGTCACAGGTGTGAAACAGGTGAAGAATTACATTCGTTCTTTTAAGGCATTATATACAGGTATATCACCAATAGCTGTCTGTCAGGTTTTTAAATTGCTTATCTCTGTAAATTAATTGTCTATTCATTAAGTTTTAGGCCTTAAATTGACCTATAGTCATATGCTTTAAAGTAAGTAAGTACAGAGTAAAGTGTTGTTATTTTTATGGCATATAAAAATTGTGATTTCTCTGGGAATTGCTGGCCAGATGATGAGCCGAGGGCAACTGGTAAACCTGGTGCGTTTGTGGAACCCCTGGGGCAAAGGAGAGCGGAATGGAGACTGCAGTGATCGGTAAGGACAGAGAAATTGCTCTAATTTGCTGCCTCAGGCAAACTCATTCATTTCCACACACAGGCAAATGTCTTAGGAATGCTTTTTCAACAATTTGCGTCAGCTTCTTGATGATTATCTCTAGAGCGGTATAATAAAATTGTATTTATTATTATTACAAATTTATTATTTTTACGTCATTTCTATATATATATATCTCAATATTTTATTATAACAGTCTTGTTATTATAAACTGGTTTCTTGTTATTAACAACAGCAAAGTATGACCAAGTAAGCCAAGTTTTGACAGGTCTTCTACATTCATATCTTGGAGGCTTTATCAGTTCCTCCCCAATGATTGCAGCAGACAAGTTAAAATTATGTATCCAGTTCATGCTGGTGTCATCCAAATGATGCTAGATAATTGCTGTGCATATTTTAAAGTATAATCTCCTCACTTATGTAGGGTTAAATTGTGCCTTACAGTGCTAAGCATGCTAACGATGTTTGGAACAGAGCCATGAGAATTATGGAGCTGTCTTATTGTCTTGGTGGTTTTCACAAAACTAGTTTTGGCAGTTTTTTGTAGAGTTTTTCAGTTTAATGCCATGGAAACTATAGTTTGTTATGAATTACACAAATTAATCTGCCCAGTACAACCGCAGTGTGATCTGTTGGTCACTCACTCAACAGCTCTATTGGAGGAGTTGGGAGATTAGTGTCTAATCTAATAATTTAGTGTTGCACTTCCATAAAGTTTGGTCAAAATTAACATACAAGTGGCTGAGATATCCAGGCCATTAGTACATTGTATGTGTTAAGCTCCAAAAACACTGCATCCTACATTTTCCATAAAGAAACTTTTGCATACTATTTCTAGTCATATTCCATTATCTCTATTGTGATTATTGTCACTGTTCATCCCACCCCCAACCGGCACCATCAGACACCGCCTATCAAGAGCCTGGGTCTGTCCGAGGTTTCTCCCTACAAGGAAGCTTTCCTCACCATCTGAGGTTTCTCCCTAAAAAGGAGTTTTCCTCACCACTGTCGCACTAAATGCTTGCTCTTGGGGGAATCACTGGAATTGTTGGGTCTTTGTAAATTATAGAGTGTGGTCTAGACCTATTCTATAAAGTGTCTTGAGATAACTCTTATGATTTGATACTATAAATAAAATTGAATTGCCTCTTAATATTTATAATAATTCGTAACAATATTGCATTTTCCCCTTTCTTCACTGACAAACTGCATCTAAAGGTCACATGTGTGGCAAACTGTGAGTCCTCAAGATCGTGAGATGTGCCTTTCAGTGAGTGATGATGGGGAGTTTTGGTAAGCATGATATCAAAATACAGTCAATTCTAAAAATTCCAAATGCAAAATGTTTATGTTTGTCATTTTAATAAGGCATAACTTGTAATTTAAAATTTAATTTCAGTAACATATCTAAAACAATTATGCAGATTGCATTTGCATGTCTTAACTCAGCTATTCAATACCATCCCTATTTTCTCTTTGACAGATTGAAGTGAATCTCAGACTAAAACAACAATGTGTTATCTAAATTAATCTTTGATGTCAACAGGATGACCCTAGAAGATTTCTGTAAGTTCTACACAGATCTTGACATCTGCTGCCTGTGTCCAGACTTCCTTGATGGCAACTCTATTTGCCACTGGAAAACCTCCTTCTATGAGGGCAGATGGGTTGCAGGAACAACTGCTGGAGGATGCATAAAAAACCTCGGTACTTCCACGATCCTATCTGGACTGAAAACTGTCACCCCATAAAAAGCACATGGAGACTGGAGTGTGCCAATTTGAAAATGTAGAGATTTCTATTGAATGTATTTAATTAGTTAATTATATAATGTAAAATTATATAAAAATTATAAATGTATCAATTTAATTATAAATGTAAACAACATACAGAAATACAACCAACAGCTTGTTGAGACACACACACACACACCCCCCCTATACTGCCAACACTGGACTATCGGGCTACACCAACAAGTCTGGAATTTGAATTTTTGTTTTTTAAGTCCGTTGTTGGCGAATGTCTAATGTTGCCAAAGTCCATACATTTCTCTTGATAAAGTTGTAAAATGCAAATTTGTTTCCCTCTCTGCCTTCCAGACAGTTTCTGGACTAATCCACAGTATCGGGTCAAGATTGAAGGATTACTTAGTGAATGTTCTGCAAAACAGGGTGAGAAAAACATGCTGAAAGCCTGACAAGAGAAACAGGCGCCTGGTCCAAAACCTCCACATTGGATTCTCTATATTTGAGGTAATTATTACCCTTTGTGTCTGGTGCAGTGTAATAACTATGATGTATGCATCATGTGTAGACATGGGAAGTAGCTGTTGAAGTTAGTATTCATAGTTATGTGGCTCATGTTAACAAACACAACATAAAACACTCACTTATTCACTCACTTTAGGACTCACTTTTACGACCTAAACAAGTGTTTTTACTAGAATTTTGGTAAACCTCTGTACGGAAGTGATCATTAAATTCCCTGATTTCTATTTACATTATTTAAATGTTTCATATATTCATGATTTGACTGAATTTGTTTTGTCCCCAACATGAACTCATTTTCCTCTGACTTCTCCAAAGGTGACTGAAGAAGTAAGTAACATTTCTAGCCCAATCATCATACACAGTACATGCCCACCTACATTGCGCAGCTATAACACACACACGCACACGCACACGCACACGCTAGGATTTAGCAGTGATCCTCCACAGATTACCTGTTAGGTTGAATATTACACCAACAGGATGCCGGTTCATCGTCCACTTTGATGCCGGCTTTCCAAAGCCAGTACTCTACTCTGTGTGTGCGTGTGTTTGGGTGTGGGTGTGATTTCTAAGATTGCTGGGTATATCCTCGACCTTTGCTTTCCCCTATTACATGTCTTGCTGGCCTTCTCCCATTGTCTCTCCTCTCACTCCCCTGCTCCTGTTTTTTGTTACTTTCACCCAAGTTGTGATCAACCAAGTTCACTCTTTAATTTGAAATTACTTTCTAAAGGGGTTTTCCTCACTGAGCTCTTCTTGTAGATTGGCATGGGATACTTTCCATATAATCATCTCTCAACGCAAATCAAACCAGCTATTAAGCTAACCGACATAAAACCATGCCAATCTCTAGGTATGGTGAAGGGTATGTGATGATGTGGGGCTATTTTAATTCCAAAGGCCAAGGGAACTTTATCAGGATGCATAGTATCCTGGATCCATGAAATAACTGGCCTTTAAAAATAGAAATCTGCCTGCCTCTATGGGAATTTAACATAGGGGTGTACTCACTTTTGTTGCCAGCGGTTTAGACATTAATGGCTGTGTGTTGAGTAATTTTGAGAGGACAGCACATTTACACTGTTATACAAGCTGTACACTTAATACTTTACATTGTAGCAAAGTGTAATTTCTTCAGTATTGTCCCATTAAAAGATATAATGAAATATTTACAAAATGTGAGGGGTGTACTCACTTTTGTGAGATATTTTATTTGTATTTGTATATATATATATATATATATATATATATATATATATATATATATATATATATATATATATACATTGTTATTACAGTACAAGGCACAGAGGGGGAAGTTTCCAGCTGCTTTCTTCAAAAAAAAAAAGAACCTGTGGCCCAAACTAAAACCTACATGAATGGACGTGAGGTGATGGAGTTCCTTTTGCTAAAGCCTGGTGAATATGTGATTGTACCGTCCACCTTCAATCCCAATGAGATATCTTCCTTCATCCTGACCATCCTCTCCCAGGAAGAGACCCACATCCAGTAAGTCACTCGCAACTCACTAATTTGTGTTTAAAACACATGTACCATTAATCTATATGCTACAGTCCACATATTATAAGCCTTGCACTGCGGTGCAACAGGCAATGTTGAGTAAGTTACTTGAAAATTGTGATAAATTTATCACATTCCTTATTTTATTAATTATTTAGCAGCAATAGTGTCAAAAGGGGTTTTAAACAACTCCAAAGCACAGATAACAAAGTTATATTAACCCTCCATCTAACTCCTTTTAAGACAGCAAACCAGCCAATCCCCAAAATGTTGATGTACTGTAACGGAGTGTTACTGGGCTTTAGTAACTGTAAAGACATTACTGAATTTCAAATAGTAATCACTACTTGTTACTTTAATGCATTACCAAGTAAGGTGTTACTGCTCAACACTGTCCACAAGTGATATATTTATGTTGCCTTTCCTATCAGTGAGAATTCTGACGGCGATAATCACAAACAAAGGACAGCAGAAGAGGTGTGCAAGATTTTAAAATATATGGTCAATGTTCATATTATTTGGTTATTGCTGTTTTTTACATGTTTACTATGTTGATTACGTTGATAGCATACATAGTATATAGCTACATACATATCAAACATGCATGCAATGCATTCATTCTGGAGCTGAAAGCACTCAATCTTTTGCAGCCCATGCGAACCGAAAACAGAGGATGACGACAAAAAGAGAACCTTTTTCAGTCAATACTCTGACAAGGTAATGTGTGTGTCTTAAGGAATTAGTTCAACATTTTGGAAAATATGCTTATTTGTTTTGTTACATTCTCCACCAGCATAGACTCCAAGAAGCAACCTGATTTCACAGAAAAATAAAAATCATAGTTTGGATTAAAATAAGTATATTACATATGAGCCAAATATAAGTCTTTCCTTCTTTTCATTTACAGTATGAAGAAGTGGATGCTGAGCAGATCCATAGGATTCTAAATGAAAACATTCTGAAAGGTTTGGACTGTAAAACTTCAAGAGGCTAGACAGCATATGAGCTAAACGTATATATTCAAATAATATAATATAATAATCTTGTGTAGCACTGATATGTTGAATGTAGGTAAATTCATTCTCCTGTTATTTCTATTTTTATTTAGGGGACTTGAAATCTGGAGGATTCAGCATTGATGCCTGTCACAGCATGGTTGCTCTGATGGATGTATCCTCTTATGTAATATTCACTGTGAATTGGTGTACTCGAAAAATACCTTTTTTCTCCACCTCAGCTCCCAGTTTGCTAAAGGGGAAATCTCTCACAGTAAATGCAGTTACATTAAACACTTAAGTAGTGTACATGCCAAAACCTGCCTGCCCTTTGGTGGTTTCACAAACAAACTGATTTAAAAGGTCAGGCATGAAGCAACATGTACACCGAGTCAAACTTTTGCTTCCAGTCAATGCCTATTTTGCTTGTGTTTATATGATTGTGGCATGTTATTACAGAGTTACCGTCTTCTCTACTAACTAATGTAATGCACATGAAAGCAGTGCCAAAACCTGCCTTCACTTTTGTATATTTAAAAAAGTATAGTAAGTGATTTTAATCTAATACACTGTTTGTCAAATTCAGCAAATATATCCTCATGGTCATGTGCGCTGAAAAAAGAACAACTGTGTTAATATACAGCCCTGGCTCTGTAAATGGAAAACAAACAGAAAGGAGTGCTTGAGCCACAAAACACTATTCCAGCCAATCTGCAACAGGCGGTGACAGTAGATGGTAGGGGAGGGGGAGGCAGCATGTGAATGTGCCAGCTGTTATCTGTTCATAAATCTACAGGGCGGAGCTTATGAAGGGGGGGGTTGTACTCATTTGGCAGTTGAGTTCAAATATCAACATAAGTCTTTGTGCAGCATGGCTTACTGCACCTTTAACACACAACTAGATTTAAAGGTCAGGCTAAGACATGAAATAACATATACAGCGCTTATACCTTAATGTTGGGTTAGACATCAATAACCGGCAAACTGAACGGTGAGGAATTTGTTCGTCTGTGGAAGAAGATCATCACATACAAGGTAACAGGAACCAAGTGAAAGTTGAACACTTTATAATAAAACAAAGATGCCTGGTGGCTTCCTAATCATTACAGACATGACTGTATGAGTCTGCTCATTCGTTCATCAATGCAGAGTTAGGGTGCGTCCTAATTGTGTGTATAGGGTCTGTGTGTTCTTGCTGAGTCGAGCTCAGAGATTTACAATACTAAAAGTCTTTTCTTTTACCAGGACATTTTCTTCCGCACAGATGTTTCACAAACAGGGACACTGTCACTGAGTGAGCTGAGGAATGCAACCATGGCTTCAGGTAGACGATCGGCCAATTTTTCTTTATCTACTATAGACCGAACTGAACCATCCTGAGATTTATCACCATCATTTAAATCTTATAAATTGTACACAACAACAGAAATATTTCCAACTCTAACTATTTTTGATGCAAAACAACAATGCTATGAAGCCAGGTGCCAGATATATACAGTAATGTGAACACACAAGTGAATACACATAGTAACCACGAATACACGCATTGCACACAAACTGTTTATAAAGACTAGCATCATGATTGTCATTGTCCTTCCATGCATGTTAGTACTCTCTGTGATAATATCTCAAGTAGGGGTTACATAAACAGAAACACTTGACAAAAAAATGACTGTAGTTACAGCTGTGCCTGGTAGCCAGCAGTACCAAAAACAGAACAGCAGGCTGTGATGAACCCATCTAGAACGTATTAATTCATTTCAGTAATGCAAATATTCCACAAAACCCTTCACAGTACTATAATTGGGAGATGAATGCATGTGAAGCATTAGTAGGGCTTCTATATTTAAACAAGGGTGTTGCGTGACAGCAATGAGCATACACAGGGTTTTTAGTCTTAGGCCTACAATGAATGAAATGCATTTGGCCCTATGTGTGCAGATTTTGCTGCGTTAGGCAAGAATAAGCACGTAGCAGAACATGTTTAGTAAAGTTTGGTGTTTGGAGTTTTATTGGCTATACTCCCCAACCTTAATTCCTCAGGTCAGGAGTAATAATAGTACATCAGGCTTGTCGGTCAACGATAAAAATACTGAGATGTAGTTCAATTGTGTAATGTTAATCACCTGCTTTTGTGTTTAACTGACATTGATGATGAACATTAATTTACTTAAAACAGATTCCAGCCACTTTTAAAATCGTTCAAATTCAAAACATTTGTTACTAGTCCCACTAATTATGGTTCTATTCACGTGTCCCAGTAGGCCATGACAGCGTCAATAAATAAATTGAAAAATAATCAGCAGGAGCCTCCAAGTTCTATAGTCTTTTTCGAGACTTGCATCTACCTAAATTAGAAGTTATGAGGATGTGTTGGGAAATGGATGTGGGTGAAAGAGTTACAGTTGACCGATCAGAAAAGCTGGTTGCCTCTTGGCATATCTGCTCACATGAAGCTCAAACTCAATTCACTCTGTATAAACTGTTTAACAGGAGTTACTGGACCCCAAGCAAATTAGCAAGTGAAGTGGTTTAGAAGTGAAAATATATTTTGTTACTTGAAGTGAATACAAATGTAGGGCACTATAGCACAGCGGTGTCAAAAACACAAGGGGATCATAAACACAAAAATTGTATGAACTCAATATTTGTTTTATTGTTACATCCCTAGTAAATGTAATGGGCAATACAAAATATGTGAAAATATGACCTATATACACATGTATCATGGCTTTGGAGATGTGTATGTTTTCAAACAAAAGGTCAGGATTAAAAAATGAATGATGATGTGTTGCCTTTTGCCTTTTTCTTTTTCAATGCAACTTTGGAGACTATTCAAAAGTAGTGTTGGATTTGATTGTTGTAGGTCAAATCCATAAAAATCAGGAGGGATATATTGATTATTTCTTTAATAATTTTTTTAACAATCGGCTCCAAGAGACGAAATTCAGCCTTGGTGCAGAATTACAGCCACTAGAGCCAGTCCCATAATGAGCTTTTCTTAGTATGTGCGATTTCTGTGTCTGTAGCTACTGAGGAAGAGAGAGGGAGGGGCAAGGTGGAGGGTGGGGCTTTGACCAACGGCCACTTTGCTCGTTTGAAAGCCATGATGTCTCTCTCTCATGGGTGGGCCAAATTCTCTGGGTGGGCAAAGCAGAGAAAGGGTAGGTAATCTTGCTCCTTATGACCTCATAAGGAGCAAGATTCTAGATCGGCTCATCTGAGCTTTCATTTTCTCAAAGGCAGAGCAGCATACCCAGGGCTCGGTTTACACCTATCACCATTACTAGCAACTGGGGGACCATAGGCAGGCTGGGGGATATTAATATTAAAAAAACCTCAAAGTGAAATTTTCATGCCATGCAACCTTTAACTTAAAAATCCCAGTATAAATAGTATAATTCAGATTAAAACATTATTTAGATTCCTGTGATTCTTTAACTAACTTAGTTTTACAACATGACAAGATAGAGTTAAGCGGCAGTTAAGCCTTTTTAATCAAGCAATTTTCTCTAGGCATGGATAAATAACTATCAATATTAGTAACAAATCTCACTCTCAAGATGTAAGCTTTACTGAAAAATTGATTAGTGTTTTGATTAGTTGATCGATTAGTTTGATTAGAAGTCACAATGTATTTAGGCTGGTTGTTGTAGTATTTGCTGCACAGTTGCCAGCAGTGCAGCCAGGAATATGGATGTAGGGTGTTTTGCTAGCTCTGCTACCCCACTAGTGGTATTAGCTAGAAATCAAAGCCAAAGGCCTAAATTTATACTGTGATTACATTTATCACATAGGAGAATTGTATTCTCATCAGTTGAAAATATGTAAAGCAAGCAAATAAAAATGTCAGTTGAAGCAATGACACATCATTTATTTACAGTGGGTGAACTTAAATTAGAAGCCAGTAGTTGTTGCTCACCTTTTGTTGTTGTCCCTGTAGTGGTCAGGTTTGGCATTGAGCTGCCTGTGGTTCCTGTGGATGACATTCAATCTAATTAGACAGTACATTGTAAACTCAGTCAGCTCGCAGCAGTGATGCTGTAAATCCACTTTGTTGCATATCCTTAACTAGATGTGAATTCAAATGGTGCCATAAACAATAAACACCAAATCATGTGGAAAACTGGCCTGTTATAGGAGACATTCTATATATGTATAAGGTGAAAAACCTTGACATTGTCACGGACATTCTTGTTGTCACTAAAATGTTCACAAACACTGACTGTTGCACACTGGTGTCCTCATGTGGCTGAAAACAGAACAGGAGGAGGACTCTAACACTTCCCAAGCAATAACACTATCACTGCACAAACTGAGATACTGTTTAAAGTGTTGCTCGTGGGTCCTTAGTCTGTAAATACATTTGTCTAGTCCGGTTGACTAGGTCATAGAGTGTATACATTTATTTTTGTTAACTTTCATTCATCAACTACTGATATACAATTGGAAGAAATATATTTGGCTCTAGAGTATACATACACATTTTTTACCTGTCAATCAGTTTATTTACAGTGGGTAAATGTGTACTGTTAATTAGAAGCCAGTTGTTGTTGCTCACCTTTTGTTGTTGTCTCTGTTGACATTGAGCTGCCTGTGGTTCCTGTGGATGAGATCCAGTCTAGTTAGATGGGTGCATTGTTAAACCTGTCAGCACCCAGCAGTGTTACTTCATGCACATAATTAACTAGATGTAAAATTCAAATGGTGCAGTTATGGGAGCAATGCTAAATATATACAAGGTGAACTATTTGGCTTCAGAGGACAATAGCTTGAACAGTTTGAAATGATTACTTACATTTCTGCTACAATCTTTCATTTTCTCAGTCCAGATAATGTAAGTAGCTTACTATCACTAGAAATACTATATGCTTAAAGAGCGCTGCCCCATCACTATTCTAGAAAAACAAATGTATAGACCTAGTTCAACAACAAAACAATTTTTAGGGATTAGTTTGCTATGTGGTTACGATGGACAGAGCGGACTCAAATGCAAAGCTCAAAACGTAAACAGATTTATTGACCAACAAACTCTAACAGAATGGCGAGGAACTCAGGAGCCGAAACAAGGATAGCCAGGGATTCAAAAGCAAAACCTAGGATGGCGAGGGACACAGTGGCAGAAACTAAGATGGCAAGGTACTGGGGAATAGGATGGCGAGAGAGCTCAGGGGAACACAGGGAAACCGGTGCAGAAGATCCGAGAAGGAGACACTGGAGTAGATAAGCAGAGGAGCCGAGGAAGAGCTGGCTGGACGCGGAGAAGGAGGCAGGAAGCAGGGTGCCGTGGGAGGAGGACTGAATGGTGAGGCCAGCTGGCTGGATCTGGAAGGCTTGGAGGTGAACACTGCGAAAACAAACACAAAGAAGGGTAAGACAAGGAAACACACAGGAACAGGTAAGTGCAACTCAGGAAGTTTAGCAACGAGTGTCACCGGTGAAGCTGAGACAACAATTTAGCAGAGATGGTCTGTTGAGCTGGGGTTGAAGTACTGATCTTGATTGCAGCTGGATGGCAGGAGTGCGTGGTGGGAAAGGTGATGGTTGATTGGCAGCAGGTGTGTATCGTATGCTGGCAGGCAGTAGACAGGAGGGGAAGCAAAAGAGACACAGGGAGACAAACAGGGCCAACAGAAAAAGAAAAAAAAAAAACTAACAGCTGGAGAAAATAAACAAAAACTCACAGCCAGCCGACCCCAACCATCATACTATGTCACTGGCAAATCAGAATTGAATTAATGTTAATTTATCCAGTCTGATTGATTCTTGACACCTGTCATACAAAACGTGTGTGTGTGTGTGTTTGTGTGTGTTTGTGTGTTTGGGTACGTGTGTGTCTGCGTATGTGTGCGTGTGTGTGTGTGTATGTGTTTTGGTATATGTATGTGGGTGTGTGTGTGTCTGCGGTGGGTAGGAACATGTGTGTACAGCAGCAAAATTCCCAGTTAGTGACCAGAGATGACATGGTGTGTGTGTGTGTGTGTGTGTGTGTGTGTGTGTGTGTGTGTATCTTATCTTAAATGTAACAAAAACACAAGAGATGATCCTTGACCCAAGGCAAGTGATTGACCATGAGCCAGTCGTCATGAAAAATCAGAAAATCATCCAGGTAACATCTTATAAATACTTAGGTGTCCATATAGACAATCTTCTCTGCTGGAAAACACACATCGACCACCTGTGCAATAGACTGCAGCAGAGATTATACTTTCTAAGGCGACTGAGACTGTATGGAGTAAGCAGCCAGATCATGCTCATGTTCTACCGGGCGATTCTGGAGAGCATCAGATATGAAATTACAGCATGGTTTGGCAAATTAACAGTGCAGCTGAGAAGCAGGCTGGTCAGCACACACAAGACAGCTATGAGGATAATAGGGAGGAAAGAGTACAAGCCCATACAGAGCCTGTACGAGAGTCAGAAAACAAGCCGAAAGAATCACTGCAGACTCTCTACACCCTCTCTTTCCGGAATATGAACTTCTGCCATCAGGGAGAAGACTCCATGTGCCAAGATGTAAAACAAACAGACTAAAGTTATCGTTTATTCCAAATTCCGTCAAGCTGTTGAATTCCAATAGTAAAAAATAGTAAATCTAAGCCCAGCAGAGCAGGGGTGCAATAAATGCAATAAATGAAATAAAAAAAAAATAAATGCAATAAATACAACAGCACGTTTCACACTGAGCACTTTAATAATTACAGTTAATTCTTGGGATGTTGTGTTGTCTGTGCTGTCATGTGTGTCCTTCTTTTGTGTCTTAGATGCTTTTGCTGAACTCATTTTTCATGTCCACTTTACAGGCGAGGCGCAGTTCATCTCGAACGAGCCTATTCTCAGCGGTGGGACGGGTTAGCTTTACAGTAGTAGCAAAACAAAAATTCAGAATCAACCGTAGGCAATGCAGACACAGACGAGGAGGAACACCCCTGGCCTCACATTGAAAGCATGCTTACCTTAGTAAAAGTGCAGCTTTTTAAACAGCAGCTACATTATGCCTTGTTCAAGTTCTGCCTGCAGAGCCTGGTAAAAAAGTATAAAGGTTTGGAAATTTGTGTTACTTGTGCTTATTTATTTATTTTTTATTATTATTTTATTGATTTTATTTTTTAAGTACTTGAATTTACCTGGATTATTTTAATTTAAGCTATTTTGTAATTAATTAATTAATTTTAATTTCTTTGATTGATTGGATGAACTATAATTTGTCTAAATATGATTATTTTGTATTTTTGTCTGTCTGACTGAATGCTTGTGTTAAAAAATAAATCAGACGTTACTCAACAGTTACTCAGTACTTGAGTAGTTTTTTTCACCAAGCACTTTTTACTCTTACTCAAATAATTATTTGGATGACTACTTTATACTTTTACTTGAGTCATATTATTCTGAAATAACAGTACTTTTACTTGAGTACAATTTTTGGCTACTCTACCCACCTCTGGCTTGGATACAATACACATAAACCTAAGATCTTTTGTTAATTTAACAAAGATCACATGTTCAATATGACACAACTTAACATCAAAGTACTACTATTTCAAAAGGCAATTCAAACATTACATTTCAGATAATTGTCTATTCATTTCATTACAATGATCTAACTATCAATTGATACAACTCCTCAAAATGATAAGTAACTGTTGCATTTATCTTAATGCATAGTTGTATGGAAACAGACAAACAATATTCCATGTTTAGATCATAAAACTTTCAAGATAACAAGACTACATTATCTATGGATGTAATATTTCATCATCATTCTTTACTGTAGTGTACTACTGTTTATCAAACACTGTTTCTATGGTCCCATGTACCACCTTTAAGACTATTTACAGTATTGACAGTACTGCACTGTATGGGTAGCTTGTGTGTGGGTGATCTAAAGTAATGTTTCAATGGTATTTTACAATCAGTTAGTTTTTTAACCAATGATTGTGCAAGTGCAATATTTATTTAAACATATGCACAATCCAATGTTTTGAACATTGGACAGCCTGTGTTACAAGTGATGACCGTTTTGAGTTTTGTGTCTAGAGTTTAGAAAAATGACATCAAGGTTCTGAAATTAGTAGCAAAGTGATTGTAAAAAAAATTATTTTAGTGTGTTGTACTTGTATTTGTGTGTGTCTGTGTATATGTGTGTGTGTGTGTGTGTGTGTGTGTGTGTGTGTGTGTGCGTGCGAAGGTTGTCTATTTACTATGAAAGTGCCTAATCCAATTTCTCAGGAAAACACTCAGCGGCAAAATTACCAGTCAGATTCATCTCTTATCAAAACAAATCTCAACTTGGGCAATACTGGTATGTGTGTGTGTGTGTGTGTGTGTGTGTGTTTGGGTATGTGTGTGTGGGTGTGCGTGTGTGTGTGCGTGTGCGTGTGTTTGTGTATGTGTGTGTTTGTGTGTATGTGTGTGTGTGTGTGTCTGCAAAGCCAGAAATCTTGGTGTAGTTATGGACTAAGACCTGAATTTCGACAGCCACGTTAAAACAATAACAAAATCAGCCTATTACCATTTTAAGAATATATCAAGGATTAAAGGACTTATGTCTGAGCAGGATTTGGAAAAACTTGTCCATGCTTTTATCTTCAGTAGACTTGACTATTGTAACAGTGTCCTTACAGGTCTCCCTAAAAAAACAATCAGACAGCTGCAGCTGACTCAGAACGCTGCTGCCCGAGTTCTCACTAAGACCAAGAAAGTGGATCACATCACTCCAGTACTGAAGTCTCTACACTGGCTTCCAGGGCCTCAAAGAGTTGATTTCAAAATACTTCTGCTGGTTTATAAATCCGTAAATTGCTTAGGGCCAAAATATATTTCTGATCTGTTATTGCACTATGAACCACCAAGATCTCTCAGGTTGTCTGGGACAGGTCTACTTGTTGTTCCCAAAGTCAGAACTAAACGGGGGGAAGCAGCGTTCAGTTTTTATGCTCCACATATTTGGAACAAAATACCAGAAAAGTGCAGGTTTGCCGCAACTCTCAGCTCTTTTAAATCAAGGCTTAAGACCTTTCTTTTTGATGTTGCCTTTCCTTAATTCTTATACTGTACTATGAATTTTATTTTTGCATTTTATCTCATACATTTTTATTCTTGTTATTTTATCTCGTAATAAATCTCTATTTGTTAATATTTTAATATTTTTTATTTTCTATTTTTGCTCTTTGCTTTTTAATGTTTGATGTTTTATGTAAAGCACTTTCAGTTTCCTTGTGCTGAAATGTGCTATATGAATAAAATTGCCTTGACTTGCCTTGTGTGTGTGTGTGTGTGTGTGTGTGTGTGTGTGTGTGTGTGTGTGTGTGTGTGTGTGTGTGTGTGTGTGTGTGCGTGAGTGTGTGTGTTCATTTTTTCTTACTTTCTTGATCCTTACTTCTTCTTCAAAGCCCTGCCCAGGTGAAGGTTGTCTATTTACTAAGAAAGTGCCTAATTCAATTTCTCGGGAAAATACTTGTGTGTTCAGCGGCAAAATTACCAGTCACATTCATCTGTCATCAAAACAAATCTCAGCATAGGCAATATTGGCATCACTGAGTACATGTGTTTGTTATTTTAGTGATAAATCTTGATAATCTGAAGAATGAGAGGAGGACAAAGAAGAAAAAGAAAAGAGGAGGAGGTGTTATTTACTTCTTTCCACAGAAAGTGAGATACACCTACTGGGAAATGAAATGATGATGCCACTTCTGTGGAAAGAATAGTAGCTGCTGAAACATGTCTTGCACCTATGGTATAACACTAACAGAAAACAAAATCAGGTAAGCATAGATTATATTTACCAGAAAGACCTTTACTCAGGCTAACAAGTTTTATAATAATTGAAGTAGCTTCCATTACATAGACCCACTATTACAACTACAACCTGGTAAAGCAAATATCTAAAATATTAATGGTTTGAATAAAATAGAATATAATGACTGTACATTATATATGCACAAACCCAAGTGGTATGCAAACATACATATTTCATTTTATTCATATTTAATGTATTATTTTTACAACAGCAACATGATCCATTCAAATGACCATAACTCCGTGGTTACAACAAGCTCCCCGACCTCAAAATAAGTCATTTGTCATTGTGTTAGACACAAAGAATTGCCTAGAGAATGACATTTCTGAAGAAATGCGGGGTGTGAATGCTGTATGTTGAAAGGCTGAAGCTACTGTTAAGAAATTCTGAAAGACGTGTTCGTTTGATTTCTGAGGAGGAAGGAGAGGCTTGGGTCGAATTGAAAGATTAAGCAAAAGGTTTAATGAACAACACAATGAAAACGACATGACAAAAACAATCAAACATAAAACACTGCAGCTGACAGTGGACTGAAATGACATGCCTCCTCTTTGTGGAGTCACATCAAAACAGTCCTGAATCATTCTCCGGATCACACATTTATTCCCTACACCTGGGTGGTTCCTCAAATTAAATCTTTCCCTATTGGTCCGGTGTCTCTCAAAAGAAAAGATGTAAATTCCCAATCCATGTGTTTTGAGGCCACACCAAGCCACAGGATCTTACCGAGGCGATGTCAAATGTTTCCATACTACAGGAGTACTCATTCTTTGTCTTAATCAAGTCTGGCCCAGCAGGGGATGGCTTTCAAAGTTGTTTAAACAATAAGTCTTCTAGAGCATCTACCTTCATGCTAAATAACAGACATGACCTAATTAATTCTTTAGAAACTAGGTTTGGGGTGAGGCAGTCAAATGCTGATTAGGCTTAATTAGTATCGCTCAGTCTCACAACAGTTTACATTTTTATGTTACATTTTTTACCTAAAAGTATATTGTACTAAAACATAAGCATGGTTTTAACTTTTTTATCTTCAACACTACACTGGATTGCTGGCTTGATTTTTGTCAGAAGAAGGTAAAGTAGTGAGAATAGTTGAAAAGTGGGAATGGGTTTAATTAGCATGAATGTCTTTGAAAAGTTTAATAATAGCCAGAATTTTTGAAAGATGTGGAATATAATGATAGAATATTTGTAGTTAATTTTAACATGATGCTAAATGGGATTGCTAGCTTCAGTTTGGATGACGAAGCAGCTAAAGGAGAATGAATGAGTCTGAAAAGTGGGAAATGTGTCAGATTAGTTTAAAGGGGTGATAGAGGAGCTCTCTCAGGAGATACGGCCCAGAGAAAAGTAGTAGATATCGGACAATTGAGCGGGACGTGGATTTAAATCAGTGGCGCAGTGGACTCGCAATGGGTGGTGTGCAGGAGCTGCCTGCCGGCGGTGGTTCATGGTATGTTACTTTTTTTTCCCAACTCTGTATCTGGTGCTTTGTACAGTAAGATTAGTTGATGAGTTTATGTCGGGGCAGAAATCAAGTTTGAAGCCAGCAACATAGCGGGCATGCCTGGACATGTCTGTAGTTTGGAATGTTAACGAACAGTGTGAAGAAAGCTGCCGCTGAGGAAAAAAGGGAACGTGTGT
>JABUOV010000512.1:0-5000 GCA_025617405.1 Perca schrenkii
GGAAACTGACTAAGTTTAAAATAATAGAATATGTATGGGAAACTGACTAAGTTTAAAATAATGGACTCTATGTATGGGAAACTGGCTCAGTTTAAAATAATGGACTCTATGTATGGGAAACTGACTAAGTTTAAAATAATGGACTCTATATATGGGAAACTGACTAAGTTTAAAATAATGGACTCTATGTATGGGAAACTGACTAAGTTTAAAATAATGGACTCTATGTATGGGAAACTGGCTAAGTTTAAAATAATGGACTCTATGTATGGGAAACTGACTAAGTTTAAAATAATGGACTCTATGTATGGGAAACTGGCTGAGTTTAAAATAATGGACTCTATGTATGGGAAACTGGCTAAGTTTAAAATAAATGCTTACTGCCGATGTTTGATATTGGCTCACATAGTGTACGCGTCTTAAATAGTTCAATTATCCACCCAGCAATCGTAGTGGATGTTTTTGAGTAGGAAAGGGTCCCTACTATGTATATATATATATATATATATATATATATATATATATATATATATATATATATATATATATATATATATATATATATAAATATATATATATATATGTAGATTAGATTCTTTTTGTGGTGGTAGCTGACTCGGGGTGGGGGGTGCACATGCAGGAAGAGGTGCAAAATATTTGCAGTTGTATTAATATAAGAGGTTTATATTAATACAACTGAAAATATTTTTATACAAAATTATGCAGGTAACAAATACAATTTTTACATTTCATGTTATAATGCAATAAGGGAAGAGGGGCTTTTCACATCATTAGATTAATATGAGTAATTAATAACAAAGTCCAGTTCATTAGATTAATATGATTAATTAACAACAAAGTCCAGTTCATTAGATTAATATGAGTAATTAACAACAAAGTCCAGTTCATTAGATTAATATGAGTAATTTACAACAAAGTCCAGTTCATTAGATTAAAAAGAGTAATTAATAACAAAGTCCAATTCATTAGATTAATATGAGTAATTAACAACAAAGTCCAGTTCATTAGATTAATATGAGTAATTAACAACACAGTCCAGTTCATTAGATTAATATGAACAATAAATAACACAGTCCAGTTCATTAGATTAATATGAGTAATTAATAACACATTCCAGTTCATTAGATTAATATGAACAATTAATAACACAGTCCAGTTCATTAGATTAATATGAGTAATTAATAACAAAGTCCAGTTCATTGGATTACTATGAGTGATTAATAACAAAGTCCAGTTCATTAGATTAATATGAGTAATTTACAACAAAGTCCAGTTCATTAGATTAATATGAATAATTAACAACAAAGTCCAATTCATTAGATTAATATGAGTAATTAATAACAATGTCCAGTTCATTAGATTAATAAGAGTAATTAATAACAAAGTCCAGTTCATTAGATTAATATGAGTAATTTACAACAAAGTCCAGTTCATTAGATTAATAAGAGTAATTAATAACAAAGTCCAATTCATTAGATTAATATGAGTAATTTACAACAAAGTCCAGTTCATTAGATTAAAAAGAGTAATTAATAACAAAGTCCAATTCATTAGATTAATATGAGTAATTAACAACAAAGTCCAGTTCATTAGATTAATATGAGTAATTAACAACACAGTCCAGTTCATTAGATTAATATGAACAATAAATAACACAGTCCAGTTCATTAGATTAATATGAGTAATTAATAACAAAGTCCAGTTCATTAGATTAATATGAACAATTAACAACAAAGTCCAGTTCATTAGATTAATATGAACAATAAATAACACAGTCCAGTTCATTAGATTAATATGAGTAATTAATAACAAAGTCCAGTTCATTAGATTAATATGAACAATAAATAACACAGTCCAGTTCATTAGATTAATATGAGTAATTAATAACAAAGTCCAGTTCATTAGATTAATATGAGTAATTAATAACAAAGTCCAGTTCATTAGATTTAATATGAGTAATTTACAACAAAGTCCAGTTCATTAGATTAATATGAGTAATTAATAAGAAAGTCCAGTTCATTAGATTAATATGAGTAATTAATAAGAAAGTCCAGTTCATTAGATTAATATGAGTAATTACTAAGAAAGTCCAGTTCATTAGATTAATATGAGTAATTAATAAGAAAGTCCAGTTCATTAGATTAATATGAGTAATTAATAAGAAAGTCCAGTTCATTAGATTAATATGAGTAATTAATAACAAAGTCCAGTTCATTAGATTAATATGAGTAATTAATAAGAAAGTCCAGTTCATTAGATTAATATGAACAATTAATAACAAAGTCCAGATCATTAGATTAATATGAGTAATTAATAACACAGTCCAGTTCATTAGATTAATATCAACAATTAATAACAAAGTCCAGTTCCCCCCAGCTTGGCCCCCCCCCCTGCTCGGCCCCCCCCCCAGCTCGGCCCCCCCCCCAGCTCGAGCCCCCCAGCTCGAGCCCCCCAGCTTGGGCCCCCCCCTGCTCGGCCCCCCCCCCAGCTCGGCCCCCCCCCCAGCTTGGCCCCCCCCCCAGCTTCTCTGGTACTCAATAGGTGTAAAATAATCCTTTAATTTGCTTCAATCTCGTGTTTTTGTGGAGTTGTCTTCCCCGCCGGTGGGGGCGGGACTTAATGAGCTCTGTCTCTATGGTTGGATGGAGGTTGGCTGTAGTAGGCTGTGATTGGCCAGTGTTGGTGATCATGTGATCTCTCTTCTCTCTGTGGCTGGCAGGGGCCAATCCATCTGCTGTCTTAAAGGGAGCTCATTGGAGGAGCTGTGTGTGATGTCATCGTCTGATCATGTGACTCCTAAACCGAACTAAGAGGATTATTGTTATTGTTTTTATTCACTCAGAAGAAGAAGTGAGGACAGACAGACAGGCAGACAGACAGACAGACAGACAGACAGGCAGAAACACAGACAGACAAGCAGGCAGACAGACAGACAGACAGACAGACAGACAGACAGAGAGACAGACAGGCAGAAACACAGACAGACAAGCAGGCAGACAGACAGACAGACAGACAGACAGACAGACAGACAGACAGACAGACAGACAGACAGGCGACAGACAGGCAGGCAGACAGACAGAGAGACAGACAGGTAGAAACACAGACAGACAAGCAGGCAGACAGACAGACAGACAGACAGACAGACAGACAGACAGACACACACACACACACACACACACACACACATAGACAGACAGACAGACAGACAGATGAAGCTGAACATGTGTTCTGTATTCCTGCTTCTGATTGGCTGCGTCTGTCTGCAGAGAGTCGGCTGCCATCTGCCAGACTTCACTCCTGCTTCTGATTGGCTGCAGGTAGGACAGGTGCATCCTGGGAGCACAGGTGCATGCTGGGAGCACAGGTGCATGCTGGGATCACAGGTGCTTGTTTGAAGCTTGTATCTTGATGGGTCATTAATTTAAATCTTCTTTGTTGTTGTGTCCGTCAGGTTGAAGTTTCTGAGTCACATGACTTCACGTCTCTGCAGAAGAAGAACGAGTCACATGACTTCACGTCCCTGAAGAAGAAGAACGAGTCACATGACTTCACGTCTCTGCAGAAGAAGAACGAGTCACATGACTTCACGTCTCTGCAGAAGAAGAACCGACTCCGGCGTCTTCCTGGTCTGTGTCGACGGCTGAAGAGACGCAGAGTCACCGTCCTGGTAAATATAACCTGTCTGTCTCTCTAACCTGTCTGTCTCTCTAACCTGTCTGTCTCTCTAACCTGTCTGTCTATCAGACGCAGAGTCACCGTCCTGGTAAATATAAACCTAAAACATAAAGGAAGGAAATGTGTGTTTGGTAGATTATGTCTCCGTGGTAACGATGCTTTTTGGTAATAAATCTCATACCGTTAAAGCTTCTTTAGTTCCCTTTCTAATGGAACCCCACCTGTAAGGACCATGTTTAGTTCCCTTTCCAATGGAACCCCACCTGTAAGGACCATGTTTAGTTCCCTTTCCAATGGAACCCCACCTGTAAGGACCATGTTTAGTTCCCTTTCTAATGGAGCTCCACCTGTAAGGATCATGTTTAGTTCCCTTTCTAATGGAGCTCCACCTGTAAGGATCATGTTTAGTTCCCTTTCTAATGGAACCCCACCTGTAAGGAACATGTTTAGTTCCCTTTCTAATGGAGCCCCACCTGTAAGGATCGTGTTTAGTTCCCTTTCTAATGGAGCCCCACCTGTAAGGATCATGTTTAGTTCCCTTTCTAATGGAGCCCCACTTGCAAGAATCATGTTTAGTTCCCTTTCTAATGGAGCCCCACCTGCAAGAATCATGTTTAGTTCCCTTTCTAAGGGAGCCCCACCTGTAAGGATCATGTTTAGTTCCCTTTCTAATGGAGCCCCATCTGTAAGGATCATGTTTAGTTCCCTTTCTAATGGAGCCCCACCTGCAAGAATCATGTTTAGTTCCCTTTCTAATGGAGCCCCAAACATGATCCTTACAGGTGGGGCTCCATTAGAAAGGGAACTAAACACGTTCCTTACAGGTGGGGCTCCATTAGAAAGGGAACTAAACATGGTCCTTACAGGTGGGGCTCCATTAGAAAGGGAACTAAACATGGTCCTTACAGGTGGAGCTCCATTAGAAAGGGAACTAAACATGGTCCTTACAGGTGGAGCTCCATTAGAAAGGGAACTAAACACGTTCCTTACAGGTGGGGCTCCATTAGAAAGGGAACTAAACATGATCCTTATAGGTGGAGCTCCATTAGAAAGGGAACTAAACATGGTCCTTACAGGTGGGGCTCCATTAGAAAGGGAACTAAAGAAGCTTTAACGGTATGAGATTTATTATTGTCTGTCTCACTAACCTGTCTGCCTCTCTAACCTGCCTGTCTGTCTCAGTAACCTGTCTGCCTCTCTAACCTGTCTCTGTCTCTCTAACCTGTCTGCCTCTCTAACCTGTCTGTGTGTCTCTCTAACCTGTCTGCCTGTCTCTGTAACCTTTCTGTTTGTCTCTCTAACCT
>JABUOV010000512.1:10000-22500 GCA_025617405.1 Perca schrenkii
CCTGTCTCTGCCCAATCACAGACAGCAAAGCCTTCTGGGAACTTTATCCCACCTGTCTCTGCCCAATCACAGACAGCAAAGCCTTCTGGGAACTTTATCCCACCTGTCTCTGCCCAATCACAGACAGCAAAGCCTTCTGGGAACTTTATCCCACCTGTCTCTGCCCAATCACAGACAGCAAAGCCTTCTGGGAACTTTATCCCACATGTCTCCGCCCGATGTGAGTCGCGTCACTTAGCGACAAGTAGCCTCCAAGATGCTAACGGCTTTTTGAGCTAACGCACAGTCTATGAGCTAACGTTAGCAATCTAACAATCATAGATAGCTACAACGTTAGCAATCTAACAGTCATGGATAGCTACAACGTTAGCAATCTAACAGTCATGGATAGCTACAACGTTAGCAATCTAACAATCATAGATAGCTACAACGTTAGCAATCTAACAATCATAGATAGATACAACGTTAGCAATCTAACAATCATAGATAGCTACAACGTTAGCAATCTAACAATCATAGATAGATACAACGTTAGCAATCTAACAATCATAGATAGCTACAACGTTAGCAATCTAACAATCATAGATAGATACAACGTTAGCAATCTAACAGTCGTAGATAGCTACAACGTTAGCAATCTAACAATCATAGATAGCTACAACGTTAGCAATCTAACAGTCGTAGATAGCTACAAAGTTAGCAATCTAACAGTCGTAGATAGCTACAACATTAGCAATCTAACAATCGTAGATAGCTACAACGTTAGCAATCTAACAGTCGTAGATAGTTACAACATTAGCAATCTAACAATCGTAGATAGCTACAAAGTTAGCAATCTAACAGTCGTAGATAGCTACAAAGTTAGCAATCTAACAGTCGTAGATAGCTACAACGTTAGCAATCTAACAATCATAGATAGCTACAACGTTAGCAATCTAACAGTCATGGATAGCTACAACGTTAGCAATCTAACAATCATAGATAGCTACAACGTTAGCAATCTAACAATCGTAGATAGCTACAACGTTAGCAATCTAACAGTCATAGATAGCTACAACGTTAGCAATCAGACAATCATATATAGCTACAACGTTAGCAATCAGACAATCATATATAGCTACAACGTTAGCAATCTAACAGTCATATATAGCTACAACGTTAGCAATCTAACAGTCATAGATAGATACAACGTTAGCAATCTAACAGTCGTAGATAGCTACAACGTTAGCAATCTAACAATCGTAGATAGCTACAACGTTAGCAATCTAACAGTCATAGATAGCTACAACGTTAGCAATCAGACAATCATATATAGCTACAACGTTAGCAATCAGACAATCATAGATAGCTACAACGTTAGCAATCAGACAATCATAGATAGCTACAACGTTAGCAATCAGACAATCATAGATAGCTACAACGTTAGCAATCAGACAATCATAGATAGCTACAACGTTAGCAATCAGACAATCATATATAGCTGCAACATTAGCAATCAGACAATCATAGATAGCTACAACGTTAGCAATCAGACAATCATAGATAGCTACAACGTTAGCAATCAGACAATCCTAGATAGCTACAACGTTAGCAATCAGACAATCATAGATTGCTACAACGTTAGCAATCAGACAATCCTAGATAGTTACAACGTTAGCAATCAGACAATCATAGATAGCTATAACGTTAGCAATCTAACAATCATAGATAGCTACAACGTTAGCAATCAGACAATCATAGTTACGACACGTTACACCGTCAGTAGGACGCGTTACACCATCAGTAAGACACGTTACACCGTCATTAGGGCGCGTTACACCGTCAGTAAGACACGTTACACCGTCAGTAGGACACGTTACACCGTCAGTAAGACACGTTACACCGTCAGTAGGACGCGTTACGTCAGTAGGACGTGTTACACCGTCAGTAGGACGCGTTACGTCAGTAAGACACGTTACACCGTCAGTAGGACGCGTTACACCGTCAGTAAGACGTGTTACACCGTCAGTAAGACACGTAACTGTCAGTAAGACGCGTTACACCGTCAGTAGGACGCGTTACACCGTCAGTAAGACACGTAACCGTCAGTAAGACGCGTTACACCGTACGCGTTACACCGTACGCGTTACACCGTCAGTAGGACGCGTTACACCGTCAGTAAGACACGTAACCGTCAGTAAGACACGTTACACCGTCAGTAAGACACGTAACCGTCAGTAAGACGCGTTACACCGTACACGTTACACCGTCAGTAGGACGCGTTACACCGTCAGTAAGACACGTAACCGTCAGTAAGACGCGTTACACCGTCAGTAAGACGCGTTACACCGTACACGTTACACCGTCAGTAGGACGCGTTACACCGTCAGTAAGACACGTAACCGTCAGTAAGACGCGTTACACCGTACACGTTACACCGTCAGTAGGACGCGTTACACCGTCAGTAAGACACGTAACCGTCAGTAAGACGCGTTACACCGTCAGTAAGACACGTAACCGTCAGTAAGACGCGTTACACCGTCAGTAAGACGCGTTACACCGTACACGTTACACCGTCAGTAGGACGCGTTACACCGTCAGTAAGACGCGTTACACCGTACACGTTACACCATCAGTAGGACGCGTTAAACCGTCAGTAAGACGCGTTACACCGTCAGTAAGACGCGTTACAACGTCAGTAGGACGCGTTACACCGTCAGCAGGACGCGTTACACCGTCAGCAAGACGCGTTACGTCAGTAGGACGCGTTACACCGTCAGTAAGACGCGTTACACCGTCAGTAAGACGCATTACACGTTACACCGTCAGTAGGACGCGTTACACCGTCAGTAAGACGCGTTACACCATACACGTTACACCGTCAGTAGGACGCGTTACACCGACAGTAAGACGCGTTACACCGTACACGTTACACTGTCAGTAGGACGCGTTACACCGTCAGTAAGACGCATTACACGTTACACCGTCAGTAGGACGCGTTACACCGTCAGTAGGACGCGTTACACCATACACGTTACACCGTCAGTAGGACGCGTTACACCGACAGTAAGACGCGTTACACCGTACACGTTACACCGTCAGTAGGACGCGTTACACCGTCAGTAAGACGCGTTACACCGTACATGTTACACCGTCAGTAGGACGCGTTACACCGACAGTAAGACGCGTTACACCGTACACGTTACACCGTCAGCAGGACACGTTACACCGTCAGTAGGACGCGTTACACCGTCAGTAGGACGCGTAACACCGTCAGTAAGACGCGTTACACCGTCAGTAGGACGCGTTACACCGACAGTAGGACGCGTTACACCGTCAGTAAGACGCGTTACACGTTACACCATCAGTAGGACGTGTTACACCGTCAGTAAGACACGTTACACTGTCAGTAGGACGCGTTACACCGTCAGTAGGACGTGTTACACGTTACACCGTCAGTAGGACGCGTTACACCATCAGTAAGACGCGTTACACGTTACGCCTTCAGTAGGACGCGTTACACCGTCAGTAGGACTTGTTACACCGTCAGTAAGACGCGTTACACGTTACACCGTCAGTAGGACGTGTTACACCGTCAGTAAGACGCGTTACACGTTACACCGTCAGTAAGACGCGTTACACCGTCAGTAAGACATGTTACACCGTCAGTAGGATGCGTTACACCATCAGTAAGACACGTTACACCGTCAGTAGGATGCGTTACACCGTCAGTAAGACGCGTTACACCGTAAACCGTTTAAATCTGAGCTCGAGTCACATCGGGCAGTGACATCACTTATCAGTCTGACCTTCTTCTTCTTCTTCTTCTTCTTCTTCTTCTCCCTGCAGCAGTGAAAGCAGTGGCTGCCCCCTGCTGGCTGCTGGAGGACTTCGTGGTGACCACCGAGTGTTCGCTGTGCAACGCCTTCCAGTCTGTGAGTGGTCCTAGATATACATCATATAGAATAACTCTACTAGATATACATCATATAGAACAACTCTACTAGATATACATCATATAGAATAACTCTACTAGATATACATCATATAGAACAACTCTACTAGATATACATCATATAGAACAACTCTACTAGATATACATCATATAGAATAACTACTAGATATACATCATATAGAATAACTACTAGATATACATCATATAGAATAACTCTACTAGATATACATCATATAGAACAACTCTACTAGATATACATCATATAGAACAACTTTACTAGATATACATCATATAGAACAACTCTACTAGATATACATCATATAGAATAACTACTAGATATACATCATATAGAATAACTACTAGATATACATCATATAGAACAACTCTACTAGATATACATCATATAGAATAACTCTACTAGATATACATCATATAGAACAACTCTACTAGATATACATCATATAGAATAACTACTAGATATACATCATATAGAATAACTACTAGATATGCATCATATAGAATAACTCTACTAGATATACATCATATAGAATAACTCTACTAGATATACATCATATAGAATAACTACTAGATATACATCATATAGAATAACTACTAGATATACATCATATAGAATAACTCTACTAGATATACATCATATAGAATAACTCTACTAGATATACATCATATAGAATAACTCTACTAGATATACATCATATAGAACAACTCTACTAGATATACATCATATAGAATAACTCAGCACTCTGCTGTCCCTCTGGTAGGACCAGGGGACAGCAGAGTGCTGATGTCCTCTGGTCCTACCAGAGGACAGTAGAGGGCTGATGTCCCCTGGTCCTGATGTTGTGATTGTGGTTGTCTTTCTGGTCCTACCAGAGGACAGCAGAGGCCAGATGTCCCCTGGTCCTGATGTTGTGATTGTCTTTGTCTCTAGCGGTCGTGGTCGTCCTGCGGGCTGACAGGATACGTGGAGAGAGTCAACTGCACCAGATCCAACCGGGACGAGTACAAGAGGTCAGTTCACTCAAACCGTCCAATCAGACGTCTCTCTGGGTCTCTGTTTCTCTGGGTCTCTGTCTCTGGGTCTCTCTGTTTCTCTCTGTCTCTGTTTCTCTCTGTCTCTGGGTCTCAATGTCTCTGTCTCTCTCTGTCTCTCAATGTCTCTGTCTCTCTGGGTCTTGTGTCCTTCCTGTCCTCTCTGGACCTGTTGTGTCCTTCCTGTCCTCCTGTCTTCTTCCTGTCCTCTCTGGACCTGTTGTGTCCTTCCTGTAGTCCTGTCCTCTCTGGACCTGTTGTGTCCTTCCTGTAGTCCTGTCTTCTTCCTGTCCTCTCTGGACCTGTTGTGTCCTTCCCGTACTCCTGTCTTCTTCCTGTCCTCTCTGGGTCTTGTGTCCTTCCTGTCCTCTCTGGACCTGTTTTGTCCTTCCTGTAGTCCTGTCGTCTTCCTGTCCTCTCTGGACCTGTTGTGTCCTTCCTGTAGTCCTGTCGTCTTCCTGTCCTCTCTGGACCTGTTGTGTCCTTCCTGTAGTCCTGTCGTCTTCCTGTCCTCTCTGGACCTGTTGTGTCCTTCCTGTCCTCCTGTCTTCTTCCTGTCCTCTCTGGACCTGTTGTGTCCTTCCTGTCCTCCTGTCGTCTTCCTGTCCTCTCTGGACCTCTTGTGTCCTTCCTGTCCTCTCTGGACCTGTTGTGTCCCTCCTGTAGTCCTGTCTTCTTCCTGTTCTCTCTGGAACTGTTGTGTCCTTCCTGTAGTCCTGTCTTCTTCCTGTCCTCTCTGGAACTGTTGTGTCCTTCCTGTAGTCCTGTCTTCTTCCTGTCCACTCTGGACCTATTGTGTCCTTCCTGTCCTCTTAGGACCTCTTCTGTCCTTCCTGTAGTCCTGTCTTCTTCCTGTCCTCTCTGGAACTGTTGTGTCCTTCCTGTAGTCCTGTCGTCTTCCTGTCCTCTCTGGACCTGTTGTGTCCTTCCTGTAGTCCTGTCGTCTTCCTGTCCTCTCTGGACCTGTTGTGTCCTTCCTGTAGTCCTGTCTTCTTCCTGTCCACTCTGGACCTCTTGTGTCCTTCCTGTCCTCTTAGGACCTCTTGTGTCCTTCCTGTAGTCCTGTCTTCTTCCTGTCCTCTCTGGAACTGTTTTGTCCTTCCTGTAGTCCTGTCGTCTTCCTGTCCTCTCTGGACCTGTTGTGTCCTTTCTGTAGTCCTGTCTTCTTCCTGTCCTTTCTAGACCTGTTGTGTCCTTCCTGTAGTCCTGTCGTCTTCCTGTCCTTTCTAGACCTGTTGTGTCCTTCCTGTAGTCCTGTCGTCTTTCTGTCCTCTCTGGACCTGTTGTGTCCTTCCTGTCCTCTCTGGACCTGTTGTCTTCTTCCTGTGGTCCTGTCTTCTTGCTGTCCTCTCTGGACCTGTTGTGTCCTTCCTGTCCTCTCTGGACCTGTTGTGTCCTTCCTGTAGTCCTGTCGTCTTCCTGTCCTCTCTGGACCTGTTGTGTCCTTCCCGTAGTCCTGTCTTCTTCCTGTCCTCTCTGGACCTGTTGTGTCCTTCCTGTAGTCCTGTCGTCTTCCTGTCCTCTCTGGACCTGTTGTGTCCTTCCCGTAGTCCTGTCTTCTTCCTGTCCTCTCTGGACCTTTTGTGTCCTTCCTGTAGTCCTGTCGTCTTCCTGTCCTCTCTGGACCTGTTGTGTCCTTCCTGTAGTCCTGTCGTCTTCCTGTCCTCTCTGGACCTGTTGTGTCCTTCCCGTAGTCCTGTCTTCTTCCTGTCCTCTCTGGACCTTTTGTGTCCTTCCTGTAGTCCTGTCTTCTTCCTGTCCTCTCTGGACCTTTTGTGTCCTTCCTGTAGTCCTGTCGTCTTCCTGTTCTCTCTGGACCTGTTGTGTCCTTACTATAGTCCTGTCTTCTTCCTTTCCTCTCTGGACCTGTATAATTAGTGTCCATGTCTGTCCATGTCTGTCCCCCAGCTGCCGGTCTGCAGTGATGGAGGAACATCTCTTCTGGAAGTTCGAGGCGGCCATGTTGGCTCTGATGGCGTCCTTCGCCGTGGTCGTGGTCATCCGGCAGCGCTGGCTGGACCGCCTCGCCTCCGAGAAGGTCCGGCGCCAGATCGAGTCCATCTAGGACACCAGAGAGACACCAGAGACACTAGGGACACCAGAGACACTAGGGACACCAGAGACAGAATCTGCAGCTGGCAGGATCAGGACTGAAGAAGAACCTGAACGTAGAGACAACAACCAGCCGAGGGTTCGAGTCCCCGAGCCGTTGGACCTTTGATCCCGGTTACACCTTCTCTCAATCGCTGGACCAGAGACACCTGGTCTCTGGTCCCCCCAAAAAACACCTTTCTGTCTCAATAAAAGACACCAAGCAGGACTCAGAGACTCGGGAGTTCTCAGGGCTTCTGGTTCCATAAAATACTAAAACGAGTTCCTAACTGTTTAGATGCACCAATCAGGGCCAGGGGGAGGTGTCTAACTGTTCAGATGCACCAATCAGGGCCAGGGGAAGGTGTCTAACTGTTCAGATGCACCAATCAGGGCCTGAGGGAGATGTCTAACTGTTTAGATGCACCAATCAGGGCCAGGGGGAGGTGTCTAACTGTTCAGATGCACCAATCAGGGCCAGGGGGAGTGTCTAACTGTGTGTCAATCACTGCTCATGGACACGCATTAATTCTCCCTTGTGGGGGGAGGGGCTTAGGAGACCGTTTTGGGCTTTAGCAGAAAAGGGGGGAGGGACTGAGAAGTTGTTGATGTTTAAATTTTTCGGTTAAGTCCTGGATCTAACCACTCCTACCTACACACACACACACACACACACACACACACACACACACACACACACACACACACACACACACTTTATACACACTCCTACCTACAGCACCTTTAAGTTCAGTCTGACAGAAGGAGAGAGTTCAGGATTTAAGTTCCTTAAATATATAATGATAGTTAAATATTGATTATCATTAAAATAATCCATATAACACAAAAATAAAATTGACATTTTTGGGTCAAAGAGGAACTGGAGTCATAACTGTTGATGGAGAATTAATTTTTGGTTCTAAATGTAACTCTTTAAAACTGTATTCTTGAAGAAAGAAAGAATTTTGGGTTTCCTTCGCCTGATTGGTTCAAACTGCATCTAAACCTTCTGTGATTGGTGGGCTGATCTGATTGGATGTTGACGGACTGAACAGCTGATGAAGACGTGGTGTTTCTTGGTGGTGTTTCATGTATTCCAGATGGAATTCATTCTGTTAATATTAGATTATTAATTTTAGGGTTAGACTGTAAATGTTTGGGCTCGTTTTTCTGACAAAATAAACTGAGAAACCGTTTCAAGTTCCTCCAATAAAATCTGAACAAAATGGATTTTTCGACATATGCTATGACTTTTAATGACTTTTTATGACTTTTTTCAACATCTATACTATGACTTTTTATTACTTTTTTGGACAAATACTATGACTTTTTTCGACATACTATACTATGACTTTTTATTACTTTTTTCGACATAATATACTATGACTTTTTGACTTTTTTTAGACATACTATACTATGACGTTTTTGACTGTTTTTAGACATACTATACTATGACTTTTTGACTTTTTTTCGACATACTATACTATGACTTTTTATGACATACTATACTATGACTTTTTATTTTTTTTTGACATATACTATGAATTTTTATGACTTTTTTCGACATATACTATGACTTTTTATGATTTATTTCGACATATTATACTATGGCTTTTATGATTTATTTCGACATATACTATGACTTTTTATGATTTATTTCGACATATTATACTATGGCTTTTTATGATTTATTTCGACATATTATACTATGACTTTTTATGACATATTATACTATGACTTTTTATGACATATTATACCATGACTTTTTATGACTTTTTATGACATATTATACCATGACTTTTTATGACTTTTTATGACATATTATACTATGAATTTTTATGACAAATTATACTATGACATTTTATGACTTTTTATGACATATTATACCATGACTTTTTATGACTTTTTAATGACATATTATATTATGACTTTTTATGACATATTATACCATGACTTTTTATGACATATTATACAAAGACTTTTTATGACATATTATACAAAGACGTTTTATGACATATTATACTATGACTTTTTATGACATATTATACTATGACCTTTTATGACTTTTTATGACATATACTATGACTTTTTATGACTTTTTATGACATATTATACTATGACTTTTTGACATACTATAATATGACTTTTTATGATTTTTTCGACATACTATACTATGACTTTTTATGACTATTTCGACATACTATACTATGACTTTTTATGACTTTTTATGACATATTATACTATGACTTTTTATGACTTTTTATGACATATTATACCATGACTTTTTATGACTTTTTATGACATATTATACTATGAATTTTTATGACAAATTATACTATGACTTTTTATGACTTTTTAATGACATATTATACTATGACTTTTTATGACATATAATACCATGACTTTTTATGACTTTTTATGACATATTATACAAAGACTTTTTATGACATATTATACAAAGACTTTTTATGACATATTATACTATGACTTTTTATGACATATTATACTATGACCTTTTATGACTTTTTATGACATATACTATGACTTTTTATGACATATTATACTATGACTTTTTGACATACTATAATATGACTTTTTATGATTTTTTCGACATACTATACTATGACTTTTTATGATTATTTCGACATACTATACTATGACTTTTTATGACTTTTTATGACATATTATACTATGACTTTATGACTTTTTGACATATACTATGACTTTTTATGACTATTTCGACATACTATACTTTGACTTTTTTCGACATGCTAGCCTATACTATGGCTTTTTATGACTTTTTCGACATATTATACTATGACTTTTTATGATTTATTCGACATATTATACTATGACTTTTTATGACTTTTTCAACATATTATACTATGACTTTTTATGACTTTTTCCAACTCATTATACTATGAATTTTTATGACTTTTTTCGACATATACTATGACTTTTTGATTTATTTCGACATATTATACTATGACTTTTTATGATTTATTTCGACATATTATACTATGACTTTGATTTATTTCGACATATTATACTATGACTTTTTCGACATACTATACCATGACTTTTTATAACTTTTTTTCAACATACTATAATATGACTTTTTATGATTTATTTCGACATATTATACTACGACTTTTTATGATTTATTTCGACATATGAATTTTTTTCGACATACTATAATATGACTTTCTGTAATATGACTATACCAGAGATCTTCAATAGGGGGTCCAGGACCCCTAGGGGGTCCTCAGAGTCACTGGAGGGGGGCCTCCAAATTATTGTCAATTTTGGAAAAATGAAAATGTCTAAACATAATTCCCATATTAGCAAATATAAATCTTCACTGATGACAGGCTTACTGGCCTATAGGTAGTCACTAAGATAGCCGTACAGGTCATCTTAAAGATCCACTGTGCCACATACAAGACGATTTATTAAATCATGCCAACAATTCATATTTTAATAGCTTAGTATTCTATGCACTATAAAGGTAGTTTATAAAGGCTTCAGGCTGCCCTACATGTTATTGTAGCCCCAGTTTAATATGCACCTTCATTTCATACAATAATAATAATATATAATACAATATATGTAGTAGGGGTCCCTGCTCCATCTCTCTCTCAGTTAGGGGGTCCTTGGTTAAAACACGTTGAAGACCCCTGTTCTATACTATGACTTTTTATGACATATTATACTATGACTTTTTATGACATATTATACTATGACTTTTTATGACATATTATACTATGACTTTTTATGACATATTATACAAAGACTTTTTATGACATATTATACTATGACTTTTTATGACATATTATACTATGACTTTTTATGACATATTATACTATGACTTTTTATGACATTTTATACTATGACTTTTTGACATACTATAATATTACTTTTTATGACTTTTTATGACATATTATACTATGACCTTTTATGACTTTTTATGACATATACTATGACTTTTTATGACTTTTTATGACATATTATACTATGACTTTATGACTTTTCGACATATTATACTATGACTTTTTATGATTTTTTCGACATACTATACTATGACTTTTTATGACTATTTCGACATACTATACTATGGCTTTTTATGACTTTTTTGACATATTATACTATGACTTTTTATGATTTATTCGACATATTATACTATGACTTTTTATGATTTTTTTCGACATATTATACTATGACTTTTTATGATTTTTTTCAACATATTATACTATGACTTTTTATGACTTCGCCTGATTGGTTCAAACTGCATCTAAACCTTCTGTGATTGGTTGGCCAGACCAGCCGGGCTGATCTGATTGGATGTTGACGGACTGAACAGCTGATGAAGACGTGGTGTTTCTTGGTGGTGTTTCATGTATTCCAGATGGAATTCATTCTGTTAATATTAGATTATTAATTTTAGGGTTAGACTGTAAATGTTTGGGCTCGTTTTTCTGACAAAATAAACTGAGAAACCGTTTCAAGTTCCTCCAATAAAATCTGAACAAAATGTGTTTTTCAACTTATTATACTATGACATTTTATGACTTTTTTTCGACATACTATATTGATAGGTTGGATATTTCAGCCTACATGTTTCAAATGTATTTTATATCTTGTATGTAGTTATGTATGTTATTAGTCTGGGGACAACCTTCACCCACAGGAATGTGTAAATCTATTAGGAGTTTGGGCACAACTTTCACACAGAGGAATCAGAGCCAGGAATGTTGTACTCAGCATTTCTTCAGTCTCCATCTCATTTCCAGATATTTCCCAGATATCATATGATATGACTTTTTATACATACTATACTATGACTTTTATTCCACATACGATGAGCGACTGATTCAGAAGACGTTCCTGACGTAGCGGTAGAGATGGAGTAACCTTGGTTACATTTAACATAACCATTTAAATAAAGTTATAATCCGAACGAGGTGATTACATTTAACAGAATCATTTAATGAAGTTATAATCCGAACGAGGTGATTACATTTAACAGAATCATTTAATGAAGTTATAATCCGAACGAGGTGATTACATTTAACATAATGATTTTAATAAAGTTATTATCTCAACGAGGTTCCATTAAAAACACGAGACGGAACCAGAGATGTGGAACAGTTCCTTTTGTCTGTCAACAGTCTTTAAAAAACGCCTCCGTCAGCTGATTGGCTCGTAGGCCAACGCCTCCGTCAGCTGATTGGCTCGTAGGCCAACGCCTCCGTCAGTTGATTGGCTCGTAGGCCAACCCTGCCGAGGCCGCCGCCCTCTTCCGGACGCAGACGTAGGCTCCGCCCAGAACCAGGAGGATCATGGGAGTTCCCAGCCCGACCGCCATGATGGCGAGGACCAGCGGGGAGAAGGATTCTACTGGAGGAGAGCCGGAGCCAATCAGCAC